>KV417365.1:0-41623 GCA_001630345.1 Calocera viscosa TUFC12733
GCACGATCATATCAATTATCTGCACCCATGCTGATTCCCCTCTGAACAGACCTACGCGTTAGCAGCATTTGTTGCCTAGACACTTGAGCGTGTTGAGAGCATCAGTTGGGCAGCGGATAATGACGCGTCTAACGTCTCCGGCATACTGACCGTACGCTTCTGACTCATCATCGACCGATGTCTATCCCATATTGTATACCCATTCGAGCAGAATCACCTGACGCCCTCCAACAGTCTCGGTCCTTCGTATACCGGGCGCTCGTGACCTGTGCAACGTGATCCGTGAAGGGACGGCACGGGCACGGCGCCTCGTTGTCCGCTGGACCTGCACGTGGAGAGGTACCCTCCGTCGGCTTTCCCTTCTGAGCCGGCTAATTGCTTGGTCAGCAGAGCCACGACGGTCCCCGAGAAAGCCGTCGGTAATGGGCACGCATACCACGACCCTCATCGTCGGCGCGCCGAACGGCTCCGAACTGGACCTCGCCACGTCCTCCTGCATCCGGTCAGCGTTGTTACGACGTCGCGCACGAAGCCATCCAGAGCAGACTGCGAGCACCATGCGGCCGACTCTTCGCTGCCTCAACTCGCTGGGCCTTGCGGCAGACCGCTCGCGCACGATAGGCTTCATCGGCCTCGGTCAGATGGGCTGGAACATGAGCGCCAACCTGCTCTCCAAACAGTTCGCAGAGCCCACACCCCCCGGCCAGGGCCGCTCGTGCTACATCGTGTGCGACGCCAATGTCGAGCGCGCAGCCTCCTTTGTGGAGCGCTTCAAGAACGTGGCCCCTGGCGTGTCCGTCGAGGTGGCCGAGAACCCGGGCAAGTAAGCAACGCTCTGCCAGGACGAGATGATGTATGCTCAGCGCGCTCTTTACACCCCGCTAGGTTGGCGCAAGCATCAAGAGTCATCGTCACCATGCTTCCATCATCCCCTCAAGTGAAGCAAGTCTATGGAGGCGCGTCCGGAATAATCCCCGCACTGCGCACTCTGCATAAGGACGATGCAGAGAGCACCATCTGCATCGATGCTACCACATTGGACATCAACGTCGCGAAAGAGGTCGCAAACGACGTGAAATCGACCTTGGCTGAGATGGTAGATGCGCCTGTGTCCGGTGGTATGTTGCGTTCCTGTCCCTCACATAGCATCGTCTCACTCGTTCGTACACAGGTGTGACAGGCGCCGAAGCCGGAACGCTCTCCTTCCTCGTAGGCGGCACGCCTGAAGCGTTCGAAAGGGCGTCCAAGTTTATCGTCCACATGGGCCAGCGCGTCATCCACTGCGGCAGCTTTGGCAGCGGCCTTGCTGCAAAGATTTGCAACAATATGGTGCTGGGAGTGGGTAGGCTGTTCATGCTCCTGCTCTTCAAACCGCGCCGCTGACCACTCCGTACAGAACAGATAGTCGTTGCCGAAGGTGAGCGCTGCCGACCTCCCGATCGTAGTATCGGCTCAGGCGGCCCACAGCCATGCTTCTCGGGAAGAACCTGGGTCTCGATCCCCAGGTGCTCGCCCAGGTGATCAACAGCTCGACCGGTGGATGCTGGGCTTCGTCCGTCAACAACCCCGTGCCTGGGTCCTTGCCGGGCAAGTCTCCGCCCTCCGAGCGCGATTACGAGGGAGGGTTCCAAACAGCATTGATGCTCAAGGTGGGTGGCCCGCGCACGATCGTCCCCTTTCCCTCGACGGCTGCTGATCATGGCCTCGTACAGGACATGGGACTGGCCATCGACAGTGGAACGTCAACCGAGACCCCGCTGCCATTAGGACAGGCAGCGCAACACATTTACAAGGACGTGGTCACACGCCACGCAGAGCTGGCGACCAAGGATTTCTCGTCCGTGTACCGGTACCTCGAACGCGCTGCCGCAGACAAACGTCCCGTGCCCACAGGCTGAAGAATTAGACCAGACTACATAATGCATATCTATCAGTCGCATGTTAATCGCTGCAATTAGCACATTGTGCATGCTACAGCGAGTTCCTGAACGATTTGCGATTGTGACTGCTCAGCAACGATGGATTGACTTGCAATTTGGAAATAGCCGGGCGGTCACGGCGTGCACCGGTAGCCGTCGGAAGCTGTGTTCACCGCCCAATAACCGGCAATCATTAGCCGGCTGCTCTCCTGGCTGCCGTCATGGTCGGCGCTAAACACCATTCCGTCTTTGTAACAATAATTTAACTGTGCTGGTCTTCATCCCCCTTTGCTCTGTAGCCAACAATGCCAGCAAGAGACTCTCCTGGGCGCAGTTTTATCATCGGCGTCGGATGTACGAAGTTCATCAAGGTATTCCACCTGACGAAGCTCGTATTACACACGAAACTAAACGACTGTCTGTTACTTAGCCACGCGGTTTACGCAATGTGGAAGACGTGAGGACGATATTCCAGCGTTGAACTTCGCGCTGTGCTTACAATTGCTACTTAGATGGGACTCCAAGCCGCGACAAAGGCGTTGCTCGACGCGGGTGAGTGCACCTGGTCGGGGGGACTTTCGTGCGCTCAAGCTCTTACCCTTGCCTATTTCAAAGGAATCACCTACGACGCCGTGGAGACAGCTTTTGTAGGCTATTGCTATGGTGACAGTACGACGGGTCAGGTATGTTTTGTGTGCGTCTTGATTGCTTTGAACTGACTTGCGCGCAATATTTGTAGCGGGCGCTGTACTACTTGGGACTCACGGGGATCCCGGTGACGAACGTGAACAACAACTGTTCGACCGGAAGCACCGCACTCTACCTGGCGAGCACCCAGGTCAAGTTTGGCCTGGTGGACTGCGCTTTGGCGCTCGGCTTTGAGCAGATGGCAAGGGGCAGCCTGAAGGCCAATTTTCCCGACCGGCCGAATCCACTTCAGCCATCTATGGACAGGATGATCGAGCTCGAGAAAAACCTGGGCCACGAGAACTTTGGCCCGTGGGCCCCACGCATATTCGCTAATGCAGGGCAGGAGTATTTTGACAAGTATGGCGGCAACGTAGAGACGCTGGCCAAGATAGGTACGCCCGCAAGCCCCACGGAGTTTGCCGCTGCAGACTTTGGTTGACGATTCGCTCAGCATCCAAAAACCACAAGCACTCCGTCAATAACCCGTACTCGCAGTTCACAGACGGGTGGAGTGTCGAGCAAGTGCTGAACGCTCCGAAAGTGACCAGCCAGCTCACGAAGTTCATGTGCAGTCCCACAAGTGTACGTCCGCTTAGTCACCAGGAGTCCATTTGTCTGATGTAAATGTTGCCTCAGGATGGCGGTAAGTGCCACCTCGCGGACCGTTTTGTCGCCCAGGTTAAGCTCACTGATGTCCACAGCGGCTTGTTGTATTGTGGCCTCCGAGCGCTTCGTCCATGCCCACAAGCTGGAGAACCAAGCTATCGAGATCGTCGGGCAGGGTCTTGCCACGGACGGTCATGAGGCGTTCGAGAGCAACAGCCCCATGGAACTGGTTGGCTACGGCATGTCGAAGCGCTGCGCTGAGGACGTATTCCGCCAAGCAGGTTTTGCCCCCGGCAAAGGGAGAGACCAAGTCGGAGTGGTTGAATTGCACGATTGCTTCGCCTCAAACGAGGTAGGGCTGTTCCCTAACACGTGGACAACAAGTTCTGATCATAGGTGCAGCTGATCACATATGACGCGCTGGGCCTTTGTGCTCCTGGAGAAGCGCATGAGATGGTTGATGACGGAGACATAACTGTAGGCTCGTTCGCGGCTCTGATGCTCAGCATTCTTATCAGTGGTATGATAGTACGGCGGAAAATATGTTATCAACCCGAGCGGTGGCCTTGAGGCGAAGGGTCATCCCTTGGGTGCCACAGGCCTCGGCATGCATTTCTACATAACCAGTACGTTACCTCGGATTTGGCAATCCTTCAGTTTTGACTGACAGCCGTTCTAGTGCAGCTCAGAAACTGTATGTCTTTCATGAAGCTCGAATCCCTTCCTCTACTGAATGATAGCGGTTGAGCAGGGGCCGGTCCCATGCAAGCGCCTGGACTCTTCGACATCTCCGATCCGCGAGGCAAGTTCGGCCTTGTTCACAACATCGGTCTTGGAGGGGCCGTAGTCGTGTCTCTCCTGCGAAGACCTGAGTTCTTCTCCGAGGGTGGTACCGACGGACGGAAGAGGTACGGGCTTCTTTTCTTCGGCGGCTCGATGCATGTTTGCTGATTAGCTTTCCAGACTTGGCCACAATCACGCGCATGAAGTTCGTCCCGTCACAATGGCCGACGTCGATAGGGTCAAGTCCAAGCACTCGTCGCCCTTCATTCTACGAAGGGCGAAACTGTGAGCTACCCCCAGGGCACCCCCAGGGCATTCGGGAGTTTGTAGGGATCTAGGCGATTTAGGAGGTCATCGATGTACCCTTTGCATGCAGGACTGGGTATATCCAGTCGGAGGTTGCAGCTCGCCAATTCTATGTAATAGTTCCGTACAGCAACAGCTACTAACTTCAACGATCTAGACTTCGTCGCTGCCGGGTGGCAATCACAGTTTAGCCTTAACTATATCCCTCACTCCGGCTTCATCCAGTCTTAATTCCGGCCGATCGATGAACCAATCGAGAGCTTCCGGATTCGCCATGGCAGAGCGGTTCACCTTGTCGACTGGGGTCCCATTTACAACCTTCTTGACGGCTACCTCGCACCGCTTCATGTTGGCCGTGTAAGGAAGATTGGGAGCTTGAAGAATAACGGCCGGAACATGTCGGTTTGAAAGGCCACTGCGGATGGCATCCTGAATGCACTTCACCGTTGATTGCTGGAGAGGTTGGTTGTTCGGTGTCTTGACGAACAGAATCCTGTAGAAATCCGGTAAATTTCGGCTTTGACCACCAACTTCCGTACATACACTCGCTCATCAAAACCCACCTTTTGCCCCACTGCAAGACAGTCATCAACCTCGTCTTTCATCTGCTCCACGATTGCGTATAATCTACTCAAGATCAGGAGAGGTTTCGTGTCACCCAAATAGTAGATATGTACTCAGCACTTCCAAAGCGTACGCCCGCGGGACTGGTCAGAAGACTGAGCTAAGCGTGTATCCAGTATTCCGTGTGAAGAACATACTTTAAGACACCGTCCGAGCGGCCCAGCATGTTGATGCCCTTGGTTTCTTTCCCAATGCAGATCCTGCCATGACCACTTAGCACGTGTAATATGAAGCTGAGAGTTGCCCTCACCAATCGCCCTGATACCAGATGGAATTCTCAACATACTCCTCGAAATATGTAGCCCGGTAACGCTTGTCTCCAGGATCGTTCCAGAAGCAAAGGGGTTCGTTGGGTATTGGCTGCACGCAGACCTGCGTGAGATAACATGTTAGCATTGAACGACGTGGCCACAGCTTTGTGAGCGGTCGGGGGCTCTCACCATATTGCCTTCTTGTCCGTCTGGGACGCGGTTACCTAGACAGTTGTTGGGTATCTCGAGACGAAACGGTTGACTATTTTCCTCACCTGAGTCGTCCCACGCTTCGATGCGACATCCGAACGCTGGCATCTGGATCTCCCCGCAGTACGTTGGCAGGCTGATCGAGGCGCCTATTATTTCTAGTTAAATAATTTCCTTGCCTAAACTCAATTGCGAGACATACCGACGAAGATACTGCAAATGTCTGACGAAGCCTGTGAGACGTGTTAACAGAGTCGAATCCACCTGCTTACCTGTACCTCCTATACGAACGTCAACGAGGAACACTTTACGACGGAATAGGCTCACCAGACGAATTGTTGATGAAGACGTCCTTCTTTATTTCATTGTCCATAAAGACGTAGAGCTCTGGCTTCACAGGCGCCCCTGCGGTTCCGAGCGTGTCAAGGGTCTTGAGAGAATGTTTCTCCCGGGGACAATAATTGGACGACAGGAGTACTTGCAGATAGCGAGGACTGCAAAGCACGACACAACGTCAATGAAGGCCGCGTGGATTAACAACTTCCTCACGATATGCCCAGGTACGTGGCGGAATGCTCGTCGATCAAATCCCACAAGACTGATAGCGGCTTCAGAGGCGAGCCATCAAACGTTATGATGGTGCATCCCAGAGATAATGTAGAGACTTGATACTACCAAAATACCACGTCAGGTGCACAGTATACTTCAAGCTGTTCAGGTACTCACATTCCACATCCTTGAAGAGGTGTATGACGTCAGATGCAGCACCGAATGGCCAATAGTCACACTCACATCCACCCTAGCTGGAGTACGGTGGTTAGCGTGGGTAAGGGCTGTGCGCTCATACACCTACTGTAGTGAACTGAAAGTAGGTAGTCTCACAGCCCATATTGGAATGCAGCGAGTGACTGGCACCGATTCCTAACAGCATGCCGCCGGCTGCGCAGTGGACGTCAGCGTGTTCCAGAAAAGCGAGATGCGCAAATCTCTGACCTGTATGCACAATAGCTTTGGGCTTGCCTGAACCAAATCGCTTCAGCACAGGCAGAGGACAAGCAGCAGCATGAGAGTTCACCTGTAGTCCCGGAACTGTACAAGATCCAGAGCGGCCTCATGGCTGAGCCGCGGTTGAAGGATATTTCCTTCGGCAGCGTCTTGGCCGTATCAAGGAAGCCACACCAAGTGTGGTATTTGACATTGCCCGGCACGCGCAGAGGTTCCGATGGCTCACGGGTCGGGTCAAGCTGACCGACGACCACAATGTGGCGCAGTCTGCTTGATGCCAAGGATTTCACGATCTCCTCGAGTTTCGGGTAAATGGGTACGACCTTGCCGCCATATCTGTACTATATGTTTCCAGTGAGATAAGCTCATATGAAGAGTAGTTTCAAACGTACACGATCAGCTGACAGGAGTATGACAGGTTCAATCTACAACACGTTCAAGTCAGCATCGTCCGCCAGCAGGGTTTTGGAAACGGGCGACCTGCTGCAAGCGCTCCAACGTCGCCTTTGTACCAAAATCGGTGGGACACGAGGACCATATGGCTCCGATCTGCGGGATGTTCATTGAGTTGACGTATCTCCAGAAGACGAGACATTGAGACTTACGGCAGCACAGGCGAGAAGCATTATCACGGCTTCGCCATTGTTGGGCGAATATGCCGCCACTCGATCGCCCTCTTTGACTCCAAGCTTCAGCAAGGACTCTGAAGCTTTCAAAACGTCTTGATGCAGCTGTTTCCAAGTCCACTTGACCGAAAAGCATGGTTTGCCGTCGACAGGTTCGGTAGCGGAGATGACCGCAAGGCGAGAATGGGAGCGAGCATTTGAGTGGGCGAGAAGCATGTTCTCGGTCCAGTTCAGTCGGGCATGGATGGTGTCCCTTGTCTCGTAGATCGGTTTCGAGCTGTCGAAAAGCTGAGGCTATTCTTCAGAATAACAACACAGGTATTAGATGGGCGAAGACACGCACAGGTTTGCCGGGAATCCGCTCCCCAATGAAACCCAGGAAATCCCACAACCCTTGCCAGAACTCCTGAGGGCGATCAACGGAGAACGCATGAACATCCCAGACATTGCGGAGGCTCAGTCCATATCGATGGTTGACAAAGAGTCGAAAGGTGTTGACCTTTGATGACTCAATTTTCTCCTTGGAGGGAACTGAGAAGAGGTCGCCAACTCGTGGGATGGACATGGTTTACGCACGACCTACGGCGTTCAAACACGGTCGGTGGTGAGCGGTCAGACCGACCAACCCTCCTTAAGAAACGCGACATGGGAGATCGGCAATGCGGAAATCGCCCAACGCCGGTTAGCCGGGACAATGCCGGTAGCCTATGGTATGGCCCGTGTCCCGATCCGCATGACCAATTTCGGTCAGTTGCTCAGGGTTCTGTTCGCGCTGTGGTGGGGTGCACGACCAGCACACACCCCCGGTTCTTTCCTATAAGAACGGCTTTAAACGGCAAAGGTATCAAACGAGGCACTGCTGCAACGAAGAGTACTGTAGGCGGTACTTCCGTCGTCTATATTGAATAATTGACCAAATGTCTGTGACGAGCTGGGATGCGATGCGCCGTGCTCCATCGTGAGCACCAACCAACGACAGCTGTGACGAGCGAGCCGACACCTCACACCCCATAAACGCGTGGCACATAGCGTCTCTCACTCGCTTTTCGTCGCGCCATGGTCCGACTTTGACACGGGCGTGCTAAGAGTACTCCTTCTGGAGAATCTTGGCGATCGTCTGTAGCTGGATATTGGATGTCCCCTCATAGATGGCGCCCTGTCCGTGGATATCAGTATATCTCCATAGAGCGCGTCCCCAACAGTGTAGGCTACCCACAATTTTTGAGTCACGCCAGAACTTCTCGATCCCTGTCTCACGGGTGAAGCCGATCCCACCCGCCCACTCTATCGCGGCTCCAGCGACTTCCTCCGCGATGACAGACGAATAGTACTTTGCCATCGCCGCCTCCTTCACAAAGCTCTTCCCTTCCTCTTTCCTGAGGCAAATTATTAGTCGATGTCCGAGGTGATGGATAGTGGAGGCCAATTCATACCTGCGCGCAGCATTGTAGACGAGCAGCCGGGTCGCCTCGATTTTGGTGGCGGCTTCCGCAATCTGGAACTGCATGCCCTGGAAGGTGCCGATGGGCTGCCCAAACTGCTTGCGCTCGTACGTGTATGGCAAGACCTTGTCGAACACGCCCTGCGCGAGACCCAGCATCTGTGCAGCGATGCCGATCCGCCCTTCGTTCAGGCTCTCGATCGCTATCTGCATGCATATTCAGCCCATTGGCTGCAGTCATTGCCGAATGCGACGGACCTTGTACCCCAGCCCTTCGCCACCTATGACATTCTCCATGGGCACCTTGACATTGTCAAAGTTGACCACGCAAGTCGAGGAGGCGCGAATCCCCAGCTTCTGCTCCTTCTTCGCGATTTGCAGCCCCATGTCCTTCTCCACAACAAAACAGGTGATCCCTTTGTACCCTTTGCTAGGGTCGATGGTGGCAAAGACCAGGAATATATCGGCCTCGGCAGAGTTGCTGATCCACATCTTGGAGCCGTTCAGTATCCAATGGTCCCCTTCCTTTCGTGCCCTAGTTTGCAGCGCAAAGGCATCGGAGCCCGACGCAGCCTCTGAGAGGCAGAACGAGCCTACCTGAGGCAGGTCAGCATGGGATCATGACGAACGTCGATCTTGTTGAGATACAGCGTACCTTGCTCTCGCTCAGCTGGGGTAAGTACTTCTCCTGATGCGCCTTCGTGCCAAACTTGCGAATAATGGTATTGATGAGGGTGTTGTGAATGTCGCATAGCACCGAGACCGCAGGGTCGACTTTGGCAAGCTCCTCGATAACAATAATGGCCGCGGTGAACGATGACTCGGCCCCGCCGTAGTCTGCTGGGGTTTCAACGCCCATCAACTATGTTGGCACGACGAACGTGAGTGGCGATATACACTACTTCCCAGCTGCTATTGACGTACCCCTTGTTCGAAGAGGCCTCGTAGGACGGCGGGATCCATCGTCTCCGCCTCGTCCATATCGCGTACTTTGGGTCCAAGGACATCCTGCGCGAACCGAGCGACTAAACATGTCATTTGTTAGTGTTCAACGCTCAGCGGCGGCGACGTGGGTCCCAGCGCACCTGCTTCCCGGAGTTGATTCTCTTCGTCGGTGAACGTGTGGAGGGAGTTCAGTGAGGATGAACGGGTGGACGTGCCATGAACAGACCTGATGGCGGCGTTTGCCGACCTATTGAGACGCGTCGCCACCGCAGCCTGCCGCCACTGTAACCTTGCGAGAGTCCGACAAGAAGCAGAGAGGGCGAGGGAGGACATGGCCAACACCACAGTATGCTGCTGCGATTTGCTTGTAGCTCGAATAATAATGCTAACGTGAGCTTTGTAGAGAAAGTGGACCGTGTACATACTGTGGCCAGACCCGGCAATGGAGCCAAAGACATAGCCGACATCCGCAAGGCAGCGGCCCGGCCCTTACCGGACATATGTTGTAGCAGGTCGCCTTTAATCCTTTGGCGTCTGTTCGGGCATCCACATCGACGGACACTGCAGTACACGGAGAAATGGCGTCGGTAGAGACTCAGACGAGGGATGAGGAGTATGAACGGGTGACCTACCGTACCTGCGATGAACGTTGTAGCGTGTCGCTCATAGCCTCTTCAGCTCTTCAGGGCGAATCCGACCCTTCACGCCCTCTTGAAAGGGGACGTGGTCGAGCTTCGAGAGCGAACAGCTGCTCTGAAGAGTGCGCAAGCGGCCTCGGTAGGCGCAAACCCACAGAGCGCAAACGCGGCGAACACCGACCCAGTAGAGATTAGAGACGACACAGCGACAGCGAACGGTGCCGCGCCGGTGCCTGTGCGACTGTATAGTCCCAAGGATGTCAATGATGAGCTCTTTCCTGTGTTTGTCATGTGCGTATTGTCATTGCTTTGATGATCCGATGCTGACAGACCTCATAACAGATTCCATGGCGGCGGCTGGGTCGTGGGCGACTTCCTGTCGGAAGACCGGCTGGCTCGCAAGGCGGTCATAGACTGCCGCTTTCTCGTAGTTAACGCGGATTACAGACTGTAGGTGGATCGGTAGTCAGTCGGATGTCAAATTTATTCCTTTGTCGATTGACAGTGCTCCAGAACACCTCTTCCCAGCTGCCCATGACGATGGGGTCACGGTCCTTCGATGGGTAAGGTTGATTCTGTCACATTTCTCTCCCCATCTAATCCTTTGCCGTTGATGTCTAGATCGTCTCGAATGCCGACACCTTAAAGATTGACAGAACCAAGATTGTTGTGTACGGCAACAGTGCAGGAGCGAACATTGTCAGTCCCCACGCCGCCGCGCGATCACTTTGAGTCGACGTCTTATGCGAATTCCAGGCTGCGGCCGCGCTTCAAACATACAGCGCAGATGCACCACCCGTCCCCATCGCCGGGCAGATTCTCCGCATACCCGCTCTCAGCCACCCGTCCACCTTCCCCACTAGGTGGCCCAACGAGAGCATGACTCTCTACGCTGACGCACCGATACTCGGCGCGGATGACATGAGGCGGTTCTACGGTAAATACCTCTCCCCTCCCTCTCCGCACACAATCTCACAGGACGCCTTGATGCTCTCGCGTGCATAGACATCTATGGCGGTGAACGTCAACTCGACAAGCGTCTCTCGCCGCTAGTGACATTCGCAGAACATCCGGTCGAGCTCCCGCCAGCGGTCATCCAGGTCGCGGGAATGGATCCACTTCGGGATGACGGACTCGCGTATGCCGCAGCGCTGCGTGAGGCAGGGTGCGTACGGCCCCATCGGGGTTTCTCTCAACGCCTCGTCGCCGGGCTGGAGTCTGACTATGGACCAAACAGGGTGAAGGTCAAGTGCACTGTGTATCCTGGCGTGCCGCACGGCTTCACGTGAGTGGCTCTCTTCCCCGACGGCCTCGACTCACATCTCTGACGCCGCGTACAATCGCAGGACCTTTGTCACGCTCGCTGCCGCCAAGCGGGCGGAGGAAGAGTTGCTGACAGAATTGAAGGCTCTCGTTGCCTGAACAAAGTGCGCTGGTTGTGGGAACGGGGACACGTCTGCCATCGTGAAACGTATTTTGTTCCCCACCGGTTTGTGATGAAGGAAAATATCAAACGAAATGACATATTATTCAGCCCAATCTACTCTCCTATTCTCCGGTCTAGTTCATTCGAGTCCCTCTGATGAACTTCTCTGCCGTTTCTCCAACGCTCTCCTCCGTTCTTCCCTCTCCTGGTCCAAGGCTAATACCGGCACCGTCACCGAGGACGCTGAAGCGGACCCTTCTCCTCCCTCGAAGAAGTCTGAGACGACACGCTCATAAGGTACTTCTGACAGAGATGCCGGCGACCACGCAGGCCGCGTCTTCGAGTCCTTCTTTGCTACAACCGTGTCCACGCCCGTGAGGAAATCTGGGCTCACGCCGCTCTGGGCCGGCTTTCAGTGACTGCAAAATGTGTCTAGGTGGACCGTGCGAGCGAACGTACCATGTATGACGCCGTGGCGCGCATTTCCATCACTAGATCCTGGGCCAGTGATAGCTGTTTGCCACGCCTGATGGCCTCCAGGGCGACCTTGAGCGCGGTGGGGCTTCGCATGTCCAGTGCCGCAAGCGTCTCCTTCGCCCATTGGCCTGCCTTGCCGTCGGATGTGGTAAGCCACCGTAGAGTAGCGACAATCTGTTCCAACCTGTCGTGAGAGAAAGCGTCCTCCAGTCCTTCACGTCCTTTGGTCGTTGCCAAATACGAGGATGCCTCATCGGTCTCCTGTTCATGGTATCCTGCAAGAATTTCCTCGACACCGGAAAAGGAAGGCTCGGAGAGATGTGCTAGATTCTCCACGAGCTCCGATAAACGCTCGGCCCGGATGAAGTGAGTCGCCACACCGTGTTCGCTCAAATGATGATCTCAGCACCCGCCACCGCTCATCAGACCGGCAGCACTTACAAGACTGCGCGCCCTCTGAGATCTGCACCGGTTAGAACGAGGTACGTGCCAATCTGCCCTTTGAGCCGCGGCAGGAAATGGTTTGCTCCGACGTCAGGATAGAACCCAATCCTCGTCTCGGGCATCGCGATGATCGTGTTCTCGGAAGCGATGCGGAAGGGCGCGTGCATTGATAAGCCCATACCGCCCCCCACTTTAACATCACGTCAGACTAGGGAGAATAGAACGTCGGTGCTGCGCGACACATACTCGTTATACCGTTCATGAGGACGACGTAAGGCTTCGACAGGGTGCCCATGAAGTAGTTCAACTCATATCTGCGCATCTAAGGATGAGGGCCAATACGCTTATGTCCTGTGAATGGTGACATACTCGTGCTTCATGAATGAGAGCGCCTTGTGGCGCGTTTCGGCAGACTTGGAAGCCTCAGCGAGTGCTAAGATCGGAATAAGACGTTCGCATCCTCAGCCGGGAAGAAAGGATGAGGGCATACCGATCACATCTCCCCCCGCACAGAACGCCCTCCCTTTTCCTGTCCCAACAATCACGTTGCAAGCCTCCTCACTGTCCCACGCCTGCAGCACGGTGTTGTAGCGGCTGTTGTATCTCTAGAGGAACACCATGATTTCCTCACCTCGAGAGTGGAGCGCAGAAGGTGGATCATGGGCTCATTCAGTGCGTTCAGCTTTCGCGGGCGGTTCAGCTCGTAGATCCGCGCCGCGCCGTGGGATCGAGGTATTACAAGCCTCTAATACTTTATGTTAGAGATTCATTCTGAGAAGAGAATCAACGGAAGGACTTGCATCGTCCTCTTCTGCCGACGCACTAGCGCTTTGCGCCTTGTAGGACGCATGCAATCGCCTCGGACGATGAGTTGCCAGTGCTGGCTGTAGATGAAGCTGTGAATATGCCGGTCTGATTCTTGAGCATCTGGCTGGTACTGTGAGAGGACTGAGCATGTTCGTAGCCTGGTAGTAGAGCGTACAACGAGGACAAATCGTGCCTGCCGCTGTCCACTACAACGCTGAGCGCGACGGGACGTGAACACTCCCGGCGAGGGTCCACTGTGGGCTGCCGGCCGGCAATACGCTCTGCACCCGATAGCCGGCGGTCCCTTGCCATTCCCGTTCGCCACTCCGTCTCCTCCTCCTCCAGCGCGTCAACCCAAATGGACACATACACCGCATAACAATTTGCTGACAGTCCAGGAGCAGGAGCACTTGCTTTCTAATGCCAACGACCATGTTCTCCCATCAACTCACACGTCCTCTCCCACGTCCTCTCCGTCGCCCTCTCAGTCTCATTCGAGACGCCGCATCGCGGCCACGCGCCGTTCGTGCCATGGCCACCGTCTCCGACGACCGCTTTGTTCGCATTCTGGAGGCAGGCCCGAGGGACGGTCTGCAAAATGAAAAGACCATCCTCCCTGTCGCGGAAAGGGTCGACTTCATCCGGCGACTCGCCAATGCCGGATTCAAGAGGATCGAGGGGGGCGCGTTTGTCTCTCCGAAATGGGTGCCGCAGGTGAGTAAGCTCTCTGGATCATGCGCTCCCCCCTCTGTGCTGACCGCGAAACAGATGGCCGGCACAGCGGAGGTCCTCTCCCATCTCGACCAATCACACGGGAACCGCTATCCCGTGCTCACCCCGAACAGCAAGGCCCTCGAGCTTTTCTTTTTCACGGGCTCCCAGAAATACACCGACGAAATTGCCGTCTTCACCGCTGCCTCCGAGTCGTTCAACAAGGCCAACCTCAACTGCACCATCGCCGATTCCGTCACTATGCTCACTCCGGTGGTCGAGCAGGCGCTGGCCAAAAGCCTCCGTGTGCGCGGCTACGTCTCCACCGTCGTCGGTTGCCCGTTTGAGGGCGCGGTGGCCCCGGAGAGGGTGCGTGAGCTCGCCAAGATCCTCATCGATCTCGGTTGCTACGAGGTCTCTCTGGGCGATACCATTGGCGTTGGGAACCCCGTCACGTTCGGCAGGATGCTCAACGAGGTGGCCAAGGATGTTCCTCTTAGCAAGCTTGGCGTATGTCTTCGCCGCACTGCGCTGTTTTCGCGGCTCACATCTCCATATGTAGGTCCATTGCCATGACACGTACGGCGCCGGTGTCGCAAACTCCCTCTTTGCCGTAGAGGTACGTGCTTTGTATCATCTCGTCGCTCGTCGGCCTCACCCGGCGCATGTAGGCTGGTGTACGAGCCGTGGACTGTGCGATCGCCGGCCTTGGCGGGTGTCCCTACGCGCCCGGGGCCAAAGGGAACGTCGCGAGCGAAGACATCATCTACGCGCTGCACAACATGGGCTACGCCACCGGGGTTGATCTGGACGCGGCGGCGCAGGTGGGCAAGTGGATCAGTGACAGGCTGGGTCGGCCGAGTGCGAGCCGCGCGGGCCCAGCTCTGATCGCGAAGCAGGCGAGAGACGCCGCGTTGGCGGAGAAGGCGGAGAAGGCCAAGCTATAGTTTCTCAATGGGACCATCACTGCCTTTCTGTCACTGTATTTACCTGTGTCTTGGCCTTTGGGCATCCTGCCCGCCGAGTGGGGAATCGAGCAGTTGAATTTGCCGAGCCTCACGAGATCCTTGCGTTTCTGCGGTCTCACCCGAGGCCGTTGAGACAGGCCGCCCTGCAAAGAACTGCCCGTGGTTGGATGGTGCCTTGGCAGGCGTGGAGGAGTGCTGACGTCACATGCCTCACGGTAACATGCCTCACGCGAACGGACAATGAGGCCCCTTATAATGGATATGTAATCATGAATGTATGGGACATCTCTCGCATCCTAAACCTAATCGGGAAATTTATGTTCTCTAATATGCCGGCTTGTGACATGTCCAGGCTGGCATGCTAGGCCCGATGAATAGGACGGTGGTCTATGGCAATTCAACCTCCCTATACAAATCTACCAGCCGCCGGAGTTGTTCGAGGAAGAGAAAGGTCTGGCCACAAGGACGCAGTCAGCGCACTAGCTTCGCTAACGACAGGCCTGGGACGTACAAGAACAGTTTGTGGGGTGATACGATACCATGCAGGCAGCCAACCGCGGAACAGGCTCTGGACGCCTTCAGCACGTATGAGATCAGTCGTCACCCGCAGCGCCGATTGTTTCTACATTCAGAAAACGGTCAGTTGCCCGCGCAAAACGGACGAGGGGAAGGCAACGTACCGGTCCGCCAGCAGCCATCAGCCTGCTCCGAATAACGTCTGCGGGTTGGGAGAGAGCTGAAGAGAACAGGACTCGTTAGTAGAAGACAAGTTAACGGGTCGTGAAACGACACACTTGTTGCAACCGTGCCCTACAGAGCCCAGTCAGATAACGGCGAGAGTGTCACGGTATGCGGGACAACGCACCGCAGCGAAGCTGGCCAGAAAGTGTGTCAAGGGGGTGTCCTTTGCTCCTTCGGTCGAGAGCATCGCGGCCTTGAAGACGTCATACCTGCCCGATATTAAGTCGACGTCCCCTCCACCAAAGTCGGATGAACGCTACGCACGATGCCAGTTGGCCAACGTTGGTCAGCACGGCCCTCAGCAAAGTGGTATTCAGCCCACGAAACAGCTCGACAGGGCCCTCATTGACGGTGATCTTGTAGAGGCCGTGGAGGACATTTCTATAGTTGAATCTCTCCGCGAGTGCCTTTGTCCTGTCAGCCTGCATCCGGATGAGAACGATATCTGGAAGGACGCGGTCAGTCGCGACTTCTGGCAACGTGGTGCCGACAAAGGGAAAGGAGCTTGCCCCCTGGATTGGACAGGACGCCCGCAAAGACGCCCGCAGCCATGCCTGCAAGCACGCCTTGGACTATGGTGCTCTTGACCTTGCCCGAAGCTGCAAGATGGTCCTTTGCAACAAAGTATGCCTGAAATCGGACCAGCGAGTAGGTCATGCCGCGAAACCAGGCCGCACTGAGCCCGTCGAAGAGTCCTCTAACGCCTGTGACGGTTCAGGGGGTTACAAAGTCAAGGTAGGGTATGCATGCCTCCTTCCTCGACGGTTCGCATCACGGTAGTGAGCAGACCAGGTCGTCCAGGTAGAGTCTGCATTCTCCTGCATTGACTCATAACAATTTGACAAGGAAGAAGCCGCGGAACGTGGTCTCACACTTTGGCCTAAGGGACATGAATAACAGCGGCGTTAGTTTCGGGAGACAGAGATTGGTTCGGAGATACTCACCAAATCAAGGGGGTGTGTACACGTTGATGCCAGACTTGTAGCGACGCCTGCAACTTGAGCACATTGGCAGCCATGCAAACTAAAGCTTCGCAACTCACCGCCAAGATAGAAAGGATAGTAGGTCGCATTCGGCGTTCGTCTAACAGGTTGGACGCGAGGACGCACCCCAATGGCATCGGGCTTCATGGTCAGTGAGCTGGTGGACATGGCGGTCTATGAATAGCTGGAGAGATCCAATAGCTAAGAATGCTGATATTGAAAGTGGGGTGGGTGTGGGCGCCATCCTTTAGCGCTTAGCGGGCGATATGTTGACCGATACCCGTGGTGGTGCGGAGATAGCCGCGGGCCGGAGTTCCAGGGCCCTGGGCCAACGCACCCTCAACCGGTTGTGCACCACACAACCGGCGTCGATGTATGAATATGCGTCACTGCCATGCCTGCCGGCCGCCCACGCCCGTCCCACCTCCCCCGCACGGCCGTCTATCCCGAACAACCCCGCGTTCCTGTACCGACTCGGTCCCTTTCTGTGAGTCTTCAGCCAAGCGAAAATGCCCGACTACACCAACGTTCTCAAGCCGGGCGAGGACAATACTGAGTTCGGTGAGTGATGTTCATTACGGTGCACCGAACGGCCGTCGCTGACCCGTCGCCGACAGCCCCCGGCGACAAGCCGGTCAAGATGGTCTGCATCCAGAACCGCAAGCCCGGGCTGACGTTCGAGGAGTTTGATCGGTACTGGCGGGAGGACCACGCCAAGCTAGTCGCGGAGGTGGCCGAGGTAATGGGGTTCACGAGGTGCGTCCGCGTTCGCCCATGCAGCAGCGTAGGCTTACATGCATGTCAGATACGTCCAGACCCCGGCATACAAGAGCTCCGACATCGAGGCGTTCAAGACGAAGCGCGGCTGGACGGGGACGTGTGACGGCCTGACCGAGGTGTGGTTCGCGAGCGAGGCACACATGAAGGCCGCCTTGTCGTCCGAGGCGGCGCAGGCGGCGAACAAGCGTCTCATGGCGGACGAGGCCAACTTTATCGCCGACTCTGTCATTTGCTTCATCTCCTTCGAGAGGGATATCTTTTGAGGCGGCAACGGGTTATTACGTTCGAAGGACAACTGTGATCAATCAAGTAGTATTTGGTGTGGTGTCAATGCATTGTTTGCGAGCATTAGGTGCGATGGAGGGGCGGATCGCCCGACCCAGTCATAATGAATTGGAGCGGTCCATGGAACATGCTGAGCAAGCACGCCGGGCTGCAGACGCTGCTGAGCAAGGACGGGATTCAGGTGACATAAAGTGTGCATTATTGTATTGTGTGTATGCAACTATGGCTGCGCTCAATGGTGCGTGGGCATCACTGTCGCAGCCTTGCTCTCCAAGGCATCCTCGCTCCTCCAGAGGGCTGTCGTGGTCTTGTGCTGCGTCCAGAACTCAATGCCCCTGTCGACGCGTCCAGTCAGTGCTGACGTGGTTTCGCAAGAGGGAGGACTCACAGAGGGCCGTACAGGCTCGTCTGGCCCAGGACGGAGCCTTTGTTTCCTGACCAGGAAAACCTGCGAGCGGGGTAAGCGACGGGGGGCCAAAGAGGATGAGAGGGGGCGTACATGGGCAGGGGCACGGGGATGGGCACGTTTATGCCTGGTAAGACGCTTCGGTCAGCCTCGACGGTCGTGCCTCCCCTACGCGACACGCACCTATCTGGCCAACATTGATTTCCTTCTCAAACTTGCGCGCTACGGCGCCGGACCGCGTGAAGATTGCGGCGCCATTCCCGTCTGAGCCACACGGGTGCGCATGAGCATGCTGTGATGGCTACAAGACGCGGGACACCTACACTCGTTCCGGTTGATGAGCTTGATGGCGTCGTCCAGCGTGTCCGCTTTGACGATGACGAGGACTGGCCCGAAGATCTCCTCCCTGCGCCAAGAAAAAAGGTGTGAGCAACGCAGTGTCAGGGAATGCAGGGGGGGAGCACAAACTTGTAGCACGTCATGTTGACGTCGGCCTGGATGCTTGTCGGCCCCACAAAGTTGCCGTCGGGATAGCCGGGCACTTTGACGCCCCGTCCGTCAAGGAGGATCTTGCCGCCCTCCTTTTCTGCCGACGCGATCACGCCTTCCACGCGCTGCTTGGCGGCAGGTGAGATGAGCGGGCCTCTGGGAGATAGGTGAATGGTTACGACGGTGCGGAGGTGGAGGGCCAAAGGCGCTCACATGTCGACTTCCTCGTCGAACCCGTTGCCGACTTTGAGCTTTTGTGCACGCTCGATCAGGTCGGGCAGCCATTCTTCCGTGTCGCCGACGGTGACGACTAGGGATTATCAGTGAATGCGCGCTGTGGCGGGGACGAATACGCACGGACAGAGAGCGCCATGCAGCGCTGTCCCGCGGCTGAAGGAGGATGAGCAACGACGCGAGAGGAACAGGACAGGACGGGGCAGCGTACCGCCAAATGCCGCGCCCACGATCGAGTTGAGCGTGTGGTTCCGGTTCGCATCGGGCATGATGATGCAGTGATCTGTGGGGTGGGTAAGGTGTTGCCAGGGAGTGAAGTGGAAGGGCGGGGCGCACTTTTCGCGCCTAGGTTAGCCTGGACGCGCTTTCCGTTTGCACCGGCCTTGTCATATATGTACTTGCCGGCGTGGCTCGAACCGACAAAGGAGATGGCCTTGATGCGCGGCTCTTCGCACAGGAAGTTGACCGCGGGGACGGAGCCGTGGAGGACGGAGAGGACGCCCTTTGGGAGGCCTGAGGGAGCGGCGGTCAGCTTGAGGTCAGGGTTGTGTGAGGGAGAAGGCTGGCTCACCAGCACGCTCCGCTAGCTCCGCAATGATCAGCGTTGCGCCCGGGTCGCGCTCGCTCGGCTTGACGATGAGCGTGTTCCCCGTCGCGATGGCCATTGCGATGGACCAGAGGGGGATCATGGCTGGGAAGTTGAATCTGTGGGATGGTGTGGTCAGACGGTGCTCACAGGGAGGTCGGCGGAATGATGTGCTCACGGGCAGATGGCGGCGCCCACGCCGAGCGGCACCCGCCGCGTCTCCGTGTCCATGTCCTTTGCGACCTCGAGCTTGTCGCCCATGAGCAGACTCGGGATACCCGCTGCGGCGATTACGACCTGGAGAGGGAGGGTCAGCCCACGCCGGGAATCTTTCGAGGGGCGGGAGTAAAGCGCACCTGCAGACCGCGCAGGACGTCGCCCTTTGCGTCTGCGAATGTCTTTCCCTGCTCGAGCACGATTGAGCGGGCAATATCGTCTGTGTGGTCTTTGATCAGAGCCTGGAGCCTGGAGCGCTGAACACCGTCAGAGAAGTGGTCTGTTATGTGGCGGGCGAGGCAGGGCGAGAGGAAGGAAAGAGTCGCGCTCACTTGAGGAGGACGTCCTGTCTGCGCAGAACTGATGTTTCTGACCACGCCTCAAACGCGGCCTGCGCCCCGTCGACGAGGCGGAGCATGTCTGCGCGGGGCGTCTGGGGCACGCGGGTGAGCAACGCCTGTGTGCTGGGGTCGTGTACGTCTAGCCATTCCGTGACGCCCCTGCCGGGCGTCCAGTCGCCCCCGATGAGGTTGAGCGAGGGGCCCCCGGAGGTGCTGGTGCCTTTCCAGTTGATGGGCGGGGAGGTGCTGGAGAGGCGGGCGAGGGGACGGCCCAGGGCGAGGCGGCGTGGGAGGGCGAGCATTGCGGAGGATGGGAGCGAGGAAGAGCGAGGCGAGGCGAGGCGAGCAGCAAAAGTTCCAAGCAGCGCGTCTTGGGAGGATGTCCATTACCGGCTTGCCGTGTGCCAGGGCCCAGGTGTCTCAGGGTAATCACCCCGGCTATGCACGGCAATACGGCGGCGGCAACCCCGCCTTGGCCAGAAAAGACAATCTCCCCGCTGCCCCACGCTCCCCCGCGCCGTCCACTCGCTCGCTACAGCCGCCGGCCATGAGCCTCTCGTGCGCCGGCCGTACAAAAGACATTCCACATCGACACGGCCGACACTCGTCTGACCATCCAGTCCAGACACTCCTCTCAACATCCATCCACAGCAGCAGCAGCAGTATCTGCAACAATGCCCGTCGCAGAGTATCATGTCGAGGACAAGGTGCGCCCTCTCCTCCTCCCTACACCCCGCACGCTAACCCTCCCACAGTACACCTACCAGGCCCGCCACCTGCGCGTAGTCGTCATCGGCGCCGGCATCAGGTCTGTAACAACCCACCCTCTCTCCCACCCTCCTCCCCCGCTGACCCCCCGCAGCGGCATCTACATGGGCATCCGCATCCCCCAGGTGCTTGAGAACATCGATCTCGTCATCTACGAAAAGGTGTGCCTCTGCCCTCTCCCTCTCGCACCCGGGATAAGGGACAAGCTGACGTTGCATAGAACTCGGGCGTGAGCGGAACCTGGTTCGAGAGTACGTCCATTCCCCTGCCCCTTGCCAATCGCCCCCTAACCCCGCTCCAGACAAATGTGACTCCCTGCCCTCACACCGTTGTTGCCGAGTACTGATCCCACGCAGATCCCGGCTGTGCCTGCGACGTCCCGAGCCACCGTATGCCCCTCCCTCTTACCGCGCATCACCCACTGACCGCACGCAGGCTACACATACACCTTCGAGCCCAAGTACGCTCCTCCCCTCCCCTCCCCGCGCGCACATTGACCTGACCCTCCCCGCGCCAGTCCGGACTGGCCCAGCTACTACTCGGACACCGACTCGATCGAGAAGTACTATGAGGGCATCGCGGAAAAGTACCAGGTGCTGCAGTACGTCCGGCTCAACCATGCTGTCACCGCCGCGAAATGGGACGAGGTCCGTCCCTCCTCCCTTCTCTCGCACCGGCGCCGTCAGCTGACCCCAGCCCCAGGAATCAGCCAATTGGAAGCTGAGCATCGACCGACCCGAGGGTTCCTTCGATGACACCTGCGACGTGCTGATTAACGCGTCCGGTGTGCTCAAGTGGGTTTCTTTCGTTTCGTTTCTCCCTCTGGCTCGGGCTAACAGCAGCACAGCAAGTGGAAGTGGCCCGACATCCCAGGCCTGAACGACTTCAAGGGAAAGCTCCTCCACACGGCGCACTACGACCGCTCCGTCCCGCTCGAGGGGAAGCGCGTGGCCGTCATCGGCTCGGGGTGTGTCTATCTCTCCCTCTCCCCGCCCCAGCAGTCACACCTAATCTCACCCCTTAGCTCCTCTGGAATCCAAGTCGTCGCCACGATCCAGAAGCGGGTCGCCCATCTGGGCGTGTACATCCGCTCTCCCAGTACGTCTCGCTCCTCTCCCTCACATCCTGACCGCATCCCTAACGTGCCAATTCCCCAACAGCGTGGATCGTCCCCCCGTGCGTGTCCCTCGCCCAGCCAGCCTGAGAGCTCCCCGACTGACAAAGTACAGGTTCAACATGGACAAGGCGCCGCGTCACCCGGACGGGACACCTGACTACCGCTACAGCGAGGCGGAGCGCAAACGCTTCCGGGAGGATCCCCAGGTCCGTCTCCTCCCCCTCCCCCGTCCTGCACCCCTAGCACACACGCTCACCCCCAAGCAGTACTTTGCCAAGCACCGCATGGAGCTCGAGGCGGGCTCCACGCGTTTGTGTACGTCCCTCCCTCTCCCCTCTCCCGTGAGCGGCAGACCCGCTCACGCATCCTCCAGTCCAGCTCCTCGTCAAAGGCACCGCCTACCAGGAGCTCATCCGCGAGACCCTCACGCGCAACATGTCCGCCATCCTCGACGCCCGCCCGGGTCTGGCGGAGAAGATGATCCCCAAGTTTGTATGTCCTTTCTTTTCCCCACTGCGCCGAGCCGAACCGAGCTGACGCGACCCAGGCCGTCGGGTGCCGCCGCATCACCCCCGGCACGGGCTTCCTCGGTATGCCTGCTTCCTTCCGTCCGCCGGACCGCCCGCTGATCCTCTGTACGCTATTTTAGAGGCACTCGTCAAGGACAACGTGGAGCCCATATTCGGCAACATCGACCGCTTCACCGAGAAGGGTATCGTCTCCGAGGACGGCACCGAGGTCGACTATGACGTGATCAGTGTGTGCCCATTCTCCGCCTCTTCTTTTCGCGATGTTGACATGTTTTCCCAGTTTGCGCTACTGTGCGTTCTTCCCTGCGCGTGCAGGGACAATGAGCTGATGAGAACAACAGGGCTTCGACGTTTCCTTCGGCGCCCGCTTCCCCTTCGTTGGCCGCGATGGCAGGCAGATGGATCACGCGTACGCCGAGGATCCCAAGTCCTACCTGTGCGCATGCCACTGCCAGCCTTGAGGACTGACGCTAATCTGATGCGCTGGGAACAGGAGTCTGGCCATCGGTGGGTTCCCCAACCACTTCATCTTCAACGGGCCCTCGTCCCCCATCGGAAACGGCTCCGTCGTCCCGGCTATAGAGACCGAGGGGGAGTACATGATCCAGGCAAGCATCGGTGCTGTTCACCCGTTTGCAGCCCCCGTCCCTGACCGCCGCGCCCTTAGTGCATCCGCAAGATTCAGACGGAGGATATCAAGACCATGTGCATCAAGGACGAGGCGGTCGAGGAGTTTGTCTGCCACGTGGACACCTACATGCCCCGTATGGGTGAGCCGCATCCTTCATCCGCTCTCCCGCAGCAAGTTGACCAATGCTCCCAGTGTGGACCGACAACTGCCGCGTTAGTCTGCGCCCCGGGTCACGTGCAGCTCGTACTTATCCATGGTCCTCAGAGCTGGTATAAGAACGGCAAGGTCAACGGGCGCGTGACGGCTCTCTGGGTAAGAGGCATTTCCACTAGGTTGACCGGCTCCCTGATCGTGTGTGAACCAGCCCGGATCAGCGTATAACTTCATCAAAGTGATCACGACTCCCCGTTACGAGGACTGTAAGCACCTCCTCGCATTCCGTCTCTTGGATTCGCCAGGCGCTGATAACGCCCGCAGACAACTACACGTACACGAACCCGCTGTCGCGCTTCTCCTTCCTTGGCACCGTGCGTTCCCTCCTCCCCGGCTGTCTGCTGTGGGCTGATTTTCTTCTCCTTTTCTCTCTCTGCAGGGAAAGTCCAAGGAAGAAGTCGAGTCGGACGACATCTCGGGCTACCTCGAGACCAGGATGGTCCTGACCGACGGGCATCCTGCGCTCAAGTTGCTGGCCGCTGCCACGCTGTGAGAGCAGGATCCCTCACCGCACGCGAAGAGTGCGCTTGCATTTTGTACTCCATCTTTTATTATGTAAAGCCTCGCTCGTCCCAGCGGATCGCGAACAAACCAGAGTGTCAAATGGACTGGGACTCTGCGTGCGGGACGGAAAAGGATCGTGTAACTCACTTAAGCTTGTGTAGACTGGCAATATATCTAGGCTCAATAAAGGGACTTTCTTAGACGGGTGCCCTGGAACTAGAAAGGACGTGTCGTGCATAGGCCCTGCTGAAAGCCAGGCTGTTCTTTGTGCTGTCCCGAGAGTTCCCGTTCGTAGATCCCGTGAGAAGTCTGTTTTCTTCGTACTGTCCCGCGAGTGAAACGCAGCAGAGTCGCACATATAGTTCCGCTGGGAGGCCAGCGTTCCATTTGTAGTGTCCCGCGGGCGAAATGCAGCATACATATATTGCGTGCAAGACCCAGAACCTATCTTATCGAATCCTATTTGAAAGCGCTCACCCAAATGATACTACAATTCCAAATTTCAAACGCAACAGTGACTAAGGATCCTGGATTAAACGGACGTCCCGCCATCGGACTGCTTCTCCGAGGTGACCGGCTTCTCGATGTGATGCAGGTCGCTTTGATGGACCTCCACGTCGACAACTTCATCTTTGTCCCCGAACAATCTGGCTACACGTTCGAGAGGAATTCCCTTCGTCTCCGGCAGTATAATGAAACAGGTTACGCCGGCAGTGAAGGCCAGGAAAATGTATATGAGGTTGTCTGTAGAAGAGGAGAACATCAGTGTACTCCTCCCAGTTGAGAGACCTGAGCGGCTCACACTTCCAGCCAAGATTGGCTATGCCCGTTGGCGTCACGCCAATGACCCATGATCCTTGGACACAGCTTGCGGCGATTGCAAATGCGACGCCTTTGGTCCGCTGGATTTGAATGAGCTCCTGTTGGTGACCGTGATGGAGCAGAAGTGACTTACGATATGTGTGGGGAAAATCTCACTAACGTACACTGCGAACATAACCAGCGGTCAGATGGCGAGCGTCGAAGGAATAAGCGGAAACGCGTACCATACGTAGCAATTTCGTTCTGAAGGTGACAACTCCGATAAGAATGCAAGGAGCGGTTCAGATAAGGAGAGAACGTACAAACAAGTAACCGACGAGGAAGATGTAGATCATTGCAACGGCAGCGGCCTTCCCAGCTAAACATGACGGCTCAGTTGTCGCACATCATCAGTCCAATGTCAGAGGCTTACCTCGGTTGTCGCTATCACCGTATGTGGCGACAAGAGCGGCATACACAGACATGGTGAGAGCCGAGTTGACACCCCCGAGAGCTACGCAAGTCATTGACAATAAGCCTGTGGTTCCACGAGCTTTAGGGAATTGACGACGTACAGACCATGGCAACGCGACCCATCTTATCGCAAAGGTACATCATCAAGATCGATTCAAGCGGGGAGATCTGGCGTCCGAGCCCCTATGTCAGAACCTCGCATTTCAACTGAAACAAGAGGTCGCACCGTAATCCAACCAGCAGAAAAGAACCTGGAGAGCATGTCTCAGTTACGGCTTGACAGAGTGGTTCCAGGGCAAGCTCACAGTTGGTCAGCAGCGCCGTACCCAAGACTCTTGTAAAATGCTGGTCCAAAGCCTAACGAGGGGAGTGAGTGGATCGTTGGACCATTAGTGCGTCCTGCGCGACCCACTGGTAACTGCCTGAATGCCTGAGAAGTTCATGGTCGACGTGACAAGAGCAGCAAATATCAGGCGTTTGAGATACGAGCGCTTGGTGAACATGATACGCCATGAGGAGCTGACCAGCAGGAGTTAGGTAAAAGGCGGTGGCACAATGTAAAACTTGACTTACTCCAGATGCCTCTCGAGATCTGCTTGCATAATGATTTCGCGGGATTCCAGATTCGCATAGATATGGTCCGGATCCGCCTTTGATTTATGGATTTTCTTGCAGATTTCATGAACCTGGTCGGTCTCGCCTCGAGCGGCCAGCCAACGGGGTGATTCCGGGACGAATGGTAGCAAGATTACCATGGTGAGCGGGAAGATGATGCCAATCAGGAGCTGCGGCGGTACGTCATCACCGTGTCTAGGGTTTGCATTGTCTCATATACGTACCGGAGCACGCCAAGCGTCGGGTGTGTCCAAGTAGAATATGCCGACTCCAACCCAAGCCGCGATCGCATAACCAACTGCATTCGCGGTTCCGGTGCAGCCAGAAAGGAAGCCACGCGTCTCGGTAATGGAGATCTCAGACTCGTAGATGAGCTGCGCGGGCATGAGTAAGATAGTCTAAGCGGCAGCACGAGACAGGTCGTACCGCGGCCATGCAACTGCCCCCTGCGAGATGAAGTGTAAGTATGAAGAGCGAGCCACCTCTACAATCTTGACGTACATCCACCAAATCCTGTGAGCCACCGGCCGAAGATGAACATGCCAATATTGGCAGCACTGCCGCCGGTGATAGCTAACCCGACGATTGAGCATCTGCAAGAGGTCTCAGCACATAAGCAAATCAGAGCAAATCACGTGACATACCCGCAAGCGGTGTAAAGACCGATTTTGCGTCCCCATCGATCCATGCAGAAGGAGATGAAGAAGACACCGAAGAAGCCGCCGACGTTGAAGAAGCAGCCTGCTGCGCCCAAAATAGCAGCGGCGTGCGGGTTTGTGTCCATGCCGAAGTAAGTACTGAAGGTAGGCTGCGAAAGCGAGGACTATCATCACATCGGCGTTAGACAAAATTGACAGCGGTCCATACGAGGCGCTCTTACAGCAATAATCGAATTACCATAACCCATGTTGTATCCTCCGAGCATGGACCACAAGTAGAGCAGAGCGAGCCACCGCGGCGTTCTGCCTCGGGCAGCCTCCTTGTGGATGGTCTCGAGGACGGCGATGTCCTCGACTTCGACGACGTCGGCGCCCACCTTGAAAGTTTCGTTTAGCCCGGTGTCAGCCATCTTGACAGTCGATGTCGAGGCGCGATGGTGCTGGTGTTTAGATGCGGAGGCGTGAAACACGAGGAACAGGGAAGCACAAGACGAAGCAGCCTTTGCCATGCATATATAGCCACCATGCGGGGCACAGCCTAAAGCAGAATGGAGACCTGATAAGAATCCAGCCTAGCGGGATCGGTTGGACGCCGTACCGGAGCTCGGACCAGGTTCTCAGATCGGTACAGGCGCCAAATGGTCTAAATTCGGGTAACCGAGTCCCCACGCTGATATTCCCCGCCCAATGCAGCCCAGTGTACGAGACAGTCTTGCGGGGCCCCGTGGGGCCCCGCCGGGCGGCGAAATTTGCCTGTAGGGACTCGGCCCTCGGTACACTGAGCCCGGCCCGAAACGGGTGGGGGCGATGTCTCAGACGGTAACGACAAGCCGGTAACCGAGAGCTCAGGATGCCAACGTGATCAGTCCGGTGCGATGGTACCGTGGTGCCTGGTCCGGGCTCGGATCTTAGTCCGGCGACAACAACCAATGTTTGACGCGTCCGCGATAGGATGAGCCCATTCTGCAGCTGAATCGAGCAAGTGTAGCTGAGCTTGCGTAGACAAGTAAGTGGCACCCTTTGCGCGTGCGGAGCTTGTGACGACGGTCACTTGTTAATCAGCAACATCCTGGCTGTTCCATACAGTCAGTCTCCCCCAAGGTTTCAAGGCAGCGTATATGGAACCCTCGAACAAGCGTGAGAAGGGCAAAGATAACAGTACAGGCGATAGGCTGCGACACGGAAGAAAAAACCCAGTACTTCTCGGCGATGCCCGAGTGACCTTACCGGGACCTCCGAAGGGAAGGCGGAAGCATTCGAAGATACCCGTGGGCCGAGCGCCACCCCCACCGCCGTTAGAAGTCGATCCGACCAATTGGCTGGTCTGAAGCTTTGGGTGCAAACAACGGCTATACATATGCAAATGTCCCTCAATATGTCGTCAGTTAGGTCGACTTGTTTGCGAACGCATCATTCCCAGTTGGATCTTCAGTTGACATGTCGTACACATTTGGTGACTTGAAAGGGGCCGTCGTTTTCATCTGTATGCTCCCTGACCGCCCTGACCCACGACAATGCCTGACATGTTTCCCAGCGGCATGGGGAAGAGCGTGGCACTCGTGAGTGGTGGTTGTACTCTCGATCGGCTGTATCTTATGGTCCCCATCAGGAATGCGCGCGGGCTGGAATGAAGCTGATCCTTGTCGACGTCAACCTGCCGGGTCTTAAGGCGACGACCGCGGAAACCGGTATATTGCGCTGCTTCTGCCGCGCTCCCTCACCACATTGACAGCGATCGCGCGTCTCATATAGGCTTTCCCGAGGATTCCTTCTACATCAAGAAGGTCGACCTCAGCAAGGACGCCGAGGTTGAGGCGCTGTTCGCGGACATCGCGGAGAAATTTGGACGTTTGGATTATGCGGTGTAAGCTCGTCTTCATCTCGTGGTGCTGCGTATCAAATTGACGGATGGGCCATTGCAGTAACGGTCAGTGGTATCGACATGCTCTGCTCATACGATGAGGTACAAACACAAAGTCTCTGTCGCATCACTGATGCTGGCCGGCAGCATGCACCCCTATGCCGAACGTTTCGATGGGCGCGCGACACAAATGTGGTATTGACGATGTACAAGATACGTTAGTTTACACCTTGAATGCCTCCTGAACCAGCGTCATGTTCTGCATTGTGGTTGTGAGCATGTTTCTACGAATCGTCGACATCGCGGGAACCGACTGACCATGAATACCTTGAAGGACAGAATGAGCCTTTAGACGTTTGGCAAGCAAGGAGATAAACTCATGCCCACCTCATAGTACGACATCCTAAGCTTGTCATCCACGACACGGAAGCGGGCCTTCACAGCCCACGGCACGTCGATGAGTTCCTTGCCGTTAAGGAGAAAGTAGTCAATCCGCCCGTGGAGCATGACCTCGTTCAGATCTCCAGAGAGGTAGTATACATTATCGCACTTGTGGTCCATGCTTTTGAATGCAGTGCGGAAGCCATCGAGGATCTTCTGGCGCAATTGGGTAACGTCTGCGGTAGTCAAGCGTGGGTCAAATGAAGGATGATGCTCGGCGGATGTGGCATACTCTTGGTACCGATGGAAGGTACGGGACCCATGATTACCGTGGCACTACAATGTAGACTGATTAGGAACTCGTTTCCACGAAAAGCACATGTCTCGCGCAGGTTTCTGGTGAGACTTACTCGTCGGTATAAAGGTTAACCCACTGGATATCAAGAGCCGCATTCAGTCGAGGCTCCTTTGGTATGCTTGCTGGAGAATGGCGCACCTCCTCTAAGGCATTTGGGTCGTCCGAAACCTCATAGTAATGCTTGAAGAATTTTGACTTATCGTCAGACTTCGCAACTGGGGAAGTTGCCATGAGCTCTGGTACAGTCGCATATACTGGCAGGGGAGGGAGCCTTTAGTGCTTCTCTTGCAGGCGTCACAAGCAGGGTCAAGGGATCCCGGCCCGACCCACGCTTATCGGCGCCCGACGATATCGCGCGGCTCGACGATACATCCTCGGCTTGACCGGCGGTACGGGCGCCGAATGTGGTCCGGCTCATCGGTAGTCTCTAGCGTGCTACTGATTACCTGTCATCGATTCTGACGCTATTCAACCTATATCATCTTGTAGTACGTGTGCAAGAACAAGTAAGGCAAGGGAACCTTGCAACCTTGCTGTGAAGGGCCAGAGGGCCACAGAACGTGACGCTGAACCACATGCAGTGCCGAAGGACCCTTCTGCGGTAAGCAAAATAAGATTGCCGTCTGGATATGTCCTCGGCGCCTGATTGGGAAGAGGTGGAGAAGTAGTCCTCAACCGCGAACCGAACCGAAGCCGTCTGTTTCCAAAACTTGCGAGTAGTCCTGGTTAGACCCGGTTCTGACTTTCCAATCGATTCCAGAGCCACGTGCCCAAATGGATAGAGATGACAGGGTAAGGCATTGTCGACCATTTCCATGTATGCAGTTGTGCTCTAGAAGGTGTCGCCAAGTGTTGATATAGGGCAGGAAGATGTCAAATGGGGATGCTAGGAGGAGTGCAAGGCGCTCTCCGGTGACATTCTCTATCACCAAACCACTTCCCACGTGGCACCTCAGTTCTAACCGATTTGAACGGATTCAAAATCGGTTAGCACCGTCCCGTCAAAGCAAGCACAGACCGCTTTGGACTCGACCAAACTGAAGCAGGGAGGCCGCCCCCTGGGGAAACGCGGGGTAAAGGTCTTGGGTCGGATCCTCAGTTTGGAGGTAAGCGAACTCTAGTCTTTCATCATACGTAACCCACCGAACCATCCGTGGGAATTATCTTGAAGCGATTTATGGCCGACGGTTCTGAGGCAATCCAGCGGCAAGCTTATGAACTGTACAGAGAGCTGGCAGGAACACGTACACGAGCTGCACTGTGGCAACCCCGAACGGGGACATCACAAGACTAGGACGCCATCCGGTAACCGGTCAGTCCCTTGGCTATGTTTGATCTCTCCGCCGACATAAGTAAGGGCGCCGGAGCCAGCTACGTGTACTCTCTGTCATTTCCTCCACAAACCGCCATCCAACGACTCGCGACGATAGCCTGTCATCCCGACATTGAAGTTGCTTTTATCAGCCGGTACGTGGCTCCATGACTTACATTGCCTCCCGTGAATATGACATCGCGTTCAGAGATGCCGACCGTCAATAACTTGCCTTCGTTCGAGGACAGTTTCAAGTTCGAATCCACCTTCTGGGGCCCTAAGGGTTCAGAGGCCGAGGGCCGAGGAATGCGTATGTTTGTTCCTCGAAGTACTAGAAATATGAGAGTCTGATTTCGGAGCTCCTCGGACAGTGAATCTCTTGACGCCACAGACAGTTCTGCAGGCAAAGGAGGAGATCCAGGACGGACAAACTTTTGGTCTAAAGTGAGATTGCAATATTACCGCGTCTTGGCTTGGCTGTAACGGAGTACGGTTAGCTGGGACCTTAATTTCCTCGAATACGTAGCGTTCGGCAGGCAACCCTTCGAACATGAGATCCACCCGACCCCTGGATGGACCACTTTTGACGGTAAGTGTCATTGAATATTTTGAGTCAATAAGGTCTGATGGTCGCATAGACGTGTATCATTTCAATCCCCAGCAGAGCTCTCAATGGGACGGCTTCCGTCATTGGGTGCGACCGTCCATACTTTCCAATTGATAGCTCATTAACGAAGACATGGGTCTGGTTCCTCAGGGCAATACTAAGACACAAAAGTTTTACTCAGGTATAACTAAGGAGGAGATCTTGGATAAGAACTGTACCCAAGTGCGCGAGTAGTCGATCAAATATCTCCGTGACCTGTCTAACACAGTTTTTCAGATCGGCATCGGCCACTGGGCCCAAAAGGGAATTGTCGGCCGCGGTGTCCTCCTTGACTACGTAAAGTATGCGGCAAAGCATAACCTCAAATACGACGTGTTCAGCAACCATGCTATTACAACTGAAGTAGTGCAGGCTATGGCGGCAGAGAGCAATGTTGAGTTCAGGGCTGGCGATATTCTGCTCGTGGTACGTCATTCCTAGAGAGCATGTGTCTAACCCCGACTCATATGAATGATTCAGCACGTGGGATTCACCGAGGCCTGGCGCAACCTTCCCTCTGAGATCAGGCAAAGGCACACAGCACACCCAACCGCCAGCGTCGGACTTGAGCAAAGCGAGAAAATGCTCAGGTTCCTCTGGGAAAACCACTTCGCTGCTGTCGCTTCCGACAGCATTGGTGTAGAGGTATCTCCCGCTTTCCGTGTTGTGATGTCTGAGCAATGGGTCTCACTCAGAGCGTTAGCGTTTCCCATGGGAGAATGACTCGGATTATCTTCTCCATGACCATTGTCTTGCCTTGTGGGGAATCCCTCTCGGAGAACTCTGGTTCCTCGAAACGCTAGCAGAACACTGTGCTGAAACGGGGCGATACACCTGCTTCTTGTTGGTTCCTTTCTCTCACCTACCTGGAGGATAGGCTGACGGCACTCGTCAGGGCATCCGCTCCTTTCAACTGTCCGACGGGAGTGTCGTCCACGCCAAACGTGGTCGCTACGACGTAACATTGTTAAGATGCATCATGATACTACTCTCAGTGTCTCCTTACTATTCTTGCGTATTCGGTGCCATGTTGTTTGACTTGCTGAGGCACTCGTACTCGAATAGACAGGGTTGACTGAATTGACTTGCTTGCTCTTTCGGTGACAGCTAATTGGCGGTCCCAAATGTGAGCAGCAAATTTGCACCACTGAAGCAATTCCGCAAGAGAACTACTGCCCGACAGATAACAGGTTCTGCTGCGTGCTCAGGCATAAACATGTCAAGAAACTATGGATGTCATATAGTAGGACGGTGTCTAGGATTTAACCATCAGGAGTTGCTATCCCGGACAAGGAGATGGTCCAGTAATGCGTAGATGTCCTTGAAGACTGTGACTCTTCATCGCGTGCGCAAAAGAGCTCATGGCTACTAGTAATAAGACTGGGAGCACTCTGGGTGACTTCCCCACATGAAAGACAGGTGTCCCGCCCGCTAAGCATGGTTAGCGGCCGGTTGTTAGGGACAGGCGCATGTCATGCTACATGCAAATGATCCATTGCGGGTGCCCTGCCGACGCTGAGATTCCGCCGCCCAACGATAATGCCGGCAATATTTGTCATATTCTCATGGATCGCACTACAGTACTACGTACAATGTTCACAAATTAAAGAAGAATGGCGACCTTGTGTTGAGGCGGCGGACAAATTTTCTCATCTCAGACACGGTGCACAACCTCGGCAGTGTGGGGGTTAACCGCGATGTCCTTAGCGTGGATTGCAACATCCTTTGCGTCGCCGAATATTTCTGCAATTTCCTCCAGAGGAAAGCCTTTCGTCTGAGCGTTCGGATAAAGCAATTCCATAATGAGTCTGCTGTAGCCATGACTTCCGGGAGAGATCTCGTACCTCAGGAATGAGAATGTACTGAGCCATGCCGCACACCACACAGCAGAAGATGAAGACAAGGTAGTCTGCCAAAGACACAAAGTTGAGAGACGGTTTCACCAAGCTCTTGGTACAGGGAGACGTACACTTCCAACCAATCGTATCGGCAGCAGTGGGCGCAGACTCGGTGATCCAGATCGTCATGAGATTCTGCGGACACAACAAAGCAAGAGTCAGAGACGGATGTACCCGTGTACGTCGCGGAACACAGCTTGCCAGCATCATTAGACCCAATGCAACACCCTTTACGCGGATGTGAGTGGGGAAAATCTCCCCGATGTATAGATATTGGGTGCACGCTGCCAGTTCGTATCCGATCAGGAACACGAACAACATAGCAATGGCGGCACGCTTTGCAGCTACGCAAGGAGTGATGGTAAGAAGGTTGCGCCAGCGTATGCTGGACGGGACGGAAACTTGCCCAGATTGGTATTTGACAAATCGCCGAATTGGGCGATCAGAGCGGTGTAAATACTCCATATGAGCGCACAACCAACGCTGCCGCCAACTATGCATCGAAATCAGCAGATGCATCTAAGCACAGAGCGAAGAAGCAGACCGAGAAGTGGGACCCTCCCGACTCTGTCCACCACACTAGCGGCTATGATGCTCAGTGCCACGGAGAGTGTGATCCAACCTGCTGCGATCAATCTGCGCGCGGCGAAGTCAGCTAATGTACAAAGACACGCTGTGAGCAGAGGCGGGTACTCACAAGCTCTGTTCGGAGCTGAATCCCAGAGCTGCATAAAGGAGGGGTCCATAGTCTGGTTACAAGAGGATGTCAGCGTAGTATCGCCAACGGGTGGAGGCCAACGGACTGGCGATAACCTGGGTCCCGCAAAGCATGTTCGCGCCGGTAACGAGGACTGCAGCGAAGCTGCGCTTTCTGTACTTGGTGAACATGCTGATCCAGGACGACCTACAGAGGTGTAAGCACATAATAACAAGGATATTCTATGAAAGACGACGAACGGAAGCGTCTTATCCAGGGCAACCTGCTGCACGATCTGGAAGTGCTCGGCACGAGCGACGGCAAACTCCGGATCCTCCTTGCTGTAATGAACGTATTTCAGGACAGCTAATGCCTCCTCAGTCCTCCCCTTTCCTGCAAGCCATCGAGGCGATTCGGGTACGAGATAGATGGTACACAGAGTGAAAATCGGACAGGCAGCCTGGAGAACGAGCGGGGCACGCCAGTTGTCCTTCGCATCCAAGAAGAAGAATCCGACGCCAACCCAGGCTAGTCAGTTCGTCAGTATGTGTCTGTGGGTTTTGGTGCCAGCACTATCACCTGCGAGGCAATATCCGATAACGACCGCTACACCCACACTCCCCCCAAGAATGCCACGCCGGGTTGCAGGAGCAAGCTCTTGTTGGTACACAATCTATCAAAATTTTCAGGTCTGAGGTACGTCCCTCTGAATGAGATATAGCGGGACTAACCGTGCAAACCACAAATGACCCTATGGCATACGTAGCGCGTGTCAGAAGGCGGATTTGCAGGAGTCTTTCGGTGAAACGGAACGTACAAGCGCCATAACCGGTGAAGAAACGCGCGAGAATGAGCATGGTGACGTTGATGGACCCGGCGCCAAGACCCGCACCGAGGAGGACAAAGCTGAATTTCGGGATGGCTCGATCAGGTTATTCTCGAATGGGATAGCGGACCCAGCTGCTTACAAGCCTGCGAACCAGAAGCTGGACTTACGTCCCCACCTGTCGGAGACGACGGGAGTACTCAGGACGCCGAAGAAGCCACCGACGCTGGAAGCCGAGATACAGGGTAAGCAAGGAGTGTGGTGCGAGAAACCGCGTATAACTGGCATACTTGAAGAGACCTGCGATCGCGCCCTCAATCCCACTGACGTTCGATCGATTGGCAAAATCGAAGTATGTAGCCAGATTGGGTTGACCAAGGGATGAGGCAATGATGGCTGCTCTATAAGACGGATGAGAAGCTATCCAGCAGCCAACAATGGTGGAAAGGAGACGTACGCAAAACCGAAGCCCAACGCGGAAACCATGCTCCAGATGTTGATCAGAGCGAGACGAAGGTTGATGGACGCCAGCTCCACGAACGCCTGCTGGGCACTTTCGAGTTGACCATCATGCCCGAGACTCTCCAGGTGGTACGACTCGACCTCGCTCGGTTTGTCGGGCCCATATCCCTCCTTGCCGTTCTTCCAGGTGGACATGGTACGAAGATAGGTTTACGAGAATGACAGGTTCCAGGGGCCAGGATGTCCTCATTTACCGTGTCGAAAAAGTTAGTTCATAAGGCCCGAGGCACCACCATGCCCCGCACGCCGCATAGGTGGAGCTTGGCACTCCGAGGTAGGAGCTTAAGCACACGGGTCCTGGCTTCGGTATCGGGCCGTATGAGACAATGCTTGCCGCGAAAAGGGGTGGTGCGATATTAATATGAGAGCCAATAAGCCGTACCCGAACCGTCGGCGAAGGTTGAGACCCTGCGTCTCCGGTAAGGAGTCAGCTACTTCAGTCCCCTCTGTCTCAACCATATTATCGTCGCTATTCCGCTCATGGGTTTGCCGTATGCACCACATAATGATGATAATGATGAAGATGTCATGCGTCCTGACTACGATTCAGTTTTGTCCGGTCGCACGTAGTCAAGGCACCGCTGACAAACTGCAAGACGGGAGCAATCAGTCCTCCACACATTATGATAGACCGTCTTTTGCTCTCTATCTCTCACGGTTATGCCTAATATGATTCCGCATAACCATTTCTATAAACTTCCCTACTCCATATTGGCCACCTTTATGCCACGTAAAGGTTAGATTGCTCGCAATGTCCACCTCCTTCGTATGCTTGAACTGGACATCGATCGGCTGTCATAGCAGAATCGGTTCTTTAAACAGATTGAAAGGGTTCCACATGCCGTAAGTCGGAAACCCGACCAACGCCGATGGTGGGAATGCGAAAATCACTCGCACGTTGCTGAGATCCACTAGATAGCATGCTCTCGCACCTTGCGCGGAATTGGACAGCCCGCCCTCTCTCTTCTGCAGCCAGGCGCCATCGGTCGGACATAACCAAAGACCGTCGGAACCATCCTAGTTTCCTTGCTTGGTGCCACGGGTGGGGCAATGCTGCCGAATGGCGCGAAGCTCTCAGACGTTGGACTTCGGCTCATGCATTGCTTCTTCGAAGCTTTGAGCACAGGTTACCGTAATACCACTATTGGATATGAATAGAGGACCTCTCAAGGACCATCGGCTCTGTATCCCTCGAGCACTTTCGTCCCTCAGAATCCTGCTGACGGCTGTGTGTCCTCTACGCCTGTTTCTTCACGCTCGCTCCAGGCTTCAGCCGGTACTTGGGAACACCTCTTTCGGGATAGCCGAACAGACTCAGTCTGATGATCCTATCATGCGATAACACGAATCAGCGTATAGCTGGAAGGGAGCGATAAGCGGGTCCCCACCAGTAGAGAAGGCGCGGATTCAGGATTTCCAACAAATGATGATTACATGCCTGAGCGCTGCCGTCGTACACATGCCGTGTGACTTTCGGATCGAGGGACATGGCCTCGATCACGCGCACTTGAACATACCGCTCGAACGCACCGTCCTTCAGGCTTTCACCCGGCGCGGGCTCGGTCAAGGACCATCCATAGTCCGTCAAGCGGGACGAGTCCCTGCAGAATCCCATGAACAACTCCGACCAGATTCAAGAATCGGGAAAGGACATACCAAAGGTATGTAATACGTCCCATGAGAAGCTTGATATACCGTGCTGAGAAGTCATTGGAGACTGCCGTACCCTTCTCACGCCTGACGCAGGCGTCTAGGGTGGTAACGCACATAGCGGACTGACAGCAGCCTTGCCCATACTGCGCATTCAACCTGCATGGTTGGTTACCTCGGTCAATGGACGAACAGTCGTTTATCGCACTTTTGCACGGCATCTCCAATCGGTGCAAAATTGGGTGGCATGACAGCCGAACTCCACTGAATTTGATGGCAAGGGGCTGGTTTATGGACAGTCAGATCCTCGACTCCGAGTGCAGCATAAGAGGCTCACATGGTCGAGCAATGAGCAAAGGCGTATCGGAAAAGGTCTCACAGAGAAGTCGAATGAGCTGACGGTGTTCCGGCCATCCAGGAAGTCGGTCGAAGTAGTCCGGCAGCTCGGGAACATTCCTCGCTGCAGAAAAGGCGATCAGACATAGAAGGTTGATTCAAAGTACATCCGCGCTCACGAAGACCTTCGTCACCGCCCCATGTCGCGGCACAAATGAGAACTAAATCGAGGAGTTCAACAGCAAGCATTAGCAGTATCTGGATACGCACTCTGATTGTCCTCGATCCTGGTGACGTATCCTGATTCACGAGCAGCACCAGCTCTGCAGAACCGTGTTGGAATCTCCATGAACGCCAGGTAGTTGGATAAGAGAACTCACGCAGGACGAACTCCCCACAGATATCCCACAGTGGGAATAACATCAATGTTAATCGTCCAGGCCTTCTTCATATCAAAGATGGCAGATGCATCTGGAGGACAATTGAGTTGGTCACAACCCGTTGTGGTGATGTCAGGCAACAATACGCACAGACGACACCTGGTTGGTAGGCCTTCTTCACAGGTGGGGTGAACCCATTCTTCGAGAGCCATTTCCTACCTGTGAGGAACCCAATCGTCAGTTCTTTAGGTATCTTGTGGAGAAAGGAGGTAGAACGTACTGGCAACAGCAGGACCACTGCACTCCAGCAGCAGTGCCGTATCCAGATTCACTACCGCGCCATCACCCTTCCGAACTTGGGTCGAGACGATATGCCTGGTATTGTCCGTTTCGAAGCCCGTAACAGAGGCCTTGTACCATATCTCCACGTTTGCACAGCGCTCCCTGGTCAGCCTACGTATGAGATTCTCCATGCTGGACGAGGTCTCAGTACTTTGCAGACAGCGGCAAAGAGTGCCTATACCTTTGCCGAGTAACAAAGCAAGTGACATCGTCATACGTCTCCGGGTCGAGTCTCAGATATTTTCCAAGCCAGAAAGGGAAGACTGCACGCAGACAACCAACTCAGCCACACTCACGCCGTGAATCATGCACAGAACTTACTGAAGTAGCCGACGCGCCCGCGGCCGGCGCGGACTTGGTCAGTGAAGTCCGGATAGAGCTTCACCAGAGCCTTGATCATGAAGGCAAGAAACGTGTGAAGCTGGAATGACTTGAGGAATGCCCAAAGGGTGCGGTAGGATGCCGGCTCTCACCTGGAGAGACTGCATGACATAGGTGCGTGGCTTGTCCTCCACTATCTGCTCGGACTCTATCACGATGACCTTCTCGTAATGGGTCGAAGCGACTCGAGCTGGTACACCGCCGTCAGCATGACAACAATCCAGCTTGGGTCATAAAACGCACCGGCAAGCAGGCCAGAGATGGATCCTCCAGCCTGTTGGGAATATTTAGTCACATAAATGCAAGCATTGGAAATGGTGTACGATCACAGTGGTTCCCTTCAGGCGACGACCACTCCTGGGTTTCCCTAGGTTCTCCAGATCACCCAGAGCGGTGAAGCGGTTGATAATGGCGCGCTGCACTGCTTTCCACGAAATGTAGAGCATGGTGGCAGAAACAGCAGCAACAACGACTGGGACGGCATTGGGATACTCCTGAACGGCGTGACGAAGGCTCTCTTGGAGTGGGTATGCCATGATGAACTGGTTGAGATCTGGGCCAACTTTGCGTGAAGGTGTGTCTGATATACTCGGCTGCCAGCTCCTTGTCGCATGAGAAATTTCAGCGTCCCTAGGTGTTCATTGCCGTCAGATAGCCAGCCGGTAACCATGATTTTGTACATAGCTCGCGCATTGAGCAGGCAGCTTGGCGCTTTCGACCTTGTTCAAGGTTCGGTCGAGTAACCGGCCAACCGAGGAGGCTACGTATCGGTTGCAAAGAAGCGCCGTGCAGCATTGATATTTATTCAGATCAGAAAGAAACACAGATTGTATAGCCGTAGCAACCGGGTTGTTTGGTGAAGCAGATGAAGAGCAAGCTCCCCAGCGGGGCCTCGCTTTGGCCATCTCATGGTGTTATGTTTTCGCGTGGTATGACGCACGTGGCGCTAGGGTTTGACAGTTTGTTCCCGAAGGCGGCTACCCCGCATTACCGGTCAAAACCGCCACGGGCAACATCGGCGATGATCGTTCGCCGGCGACCGAAGGTTCCGCCGTAGGCATGTATATCAGGCGCCTTCGAGACGATGGAAGTATGGCGAGCAACTCGTGTCGGTAATGGCGCCTCCTTCAGTCAAGTCTAGCATGACCAGTCGCGGTTTCACATACACCTATGACCACGCCGTCCCGCAGAATGGGCTGCCTACCTTGCTCTTCATGCACGGCTTTCCCGATGGTCGCTACGGCTGGAGGAAGCAGGTCGCTTACTTCAGCGAAGAGGGCTATGGGATAATCGTGCCCGACTTGCTCGGTTATGGCGATACCAGCAAGGCCCCGGACTACAAATCATACAGCTTCAAAGGCCATGCTACCGATGTGCGGGACATTCTCGACCTTGAGAACATCGAGCAGGTAGTCGTCATTGGACACGACTGGTGAGTTTTTTTTGGTTGGCTGGCAGAGTTGATTGCTGAAGCTGGTCAACCAGGGGCTCGGTCGCTGCCGCGCATTTCCTCAACTGGTTCCCGGAACGGGTACTTGTGCTGGTGCTCGCAGCCGCGGGATATTTTCCCCCCCGTGCGCATTGGGACGTTGTGGCATTCAACAAGCTGTCTGAGGACGCGATCGGCTATGCGACGATGGGCTACTTCCCGTACTTTGGGGCGTTGAAGCAGGGCGACGAACCCACGCCCGCGGTGCGCCTTCTCCACGAGAATGTCAGTCTACGACGCACGGACCACGAGCCATTTCTGATCGTCCATGCAGGTGGATTCGGCTATGGCACTCTTGTTCCCTAAGGACTACAATGTGTGGAGGGATCACTTCTGCCCGACTGGGAAAGCGAAGGCTTGGCTCGAGAGCAACACGCAAGGCCAGCTCAACGAGCACCTGGATGCTGAGGTCCGCACATCACTCGGGTGCAACGCGGCTACCACTGACAGAGGGTATCCAGGAACGGCACTACTATAGACAGAACTTGCTTGACAATGCCGACACGATCGTCAACTGGTATCGGTCGGCCGTCAACGACATTTCGTACGAGGAAGAACAAGGTGCGTTCACCCCTTTCACGCCTGACAGCGCTCGCCTGACATCCCACGTCCTCTCCAGAACTTCCAGAGGGCAGGGAGTTTATCAAGCAGCCCTTCCTCATGCTGTACACGCAACACGACGCAGCATGCCAACCAGCTCTGTACACGGCCATCCACACCACTTATTCAACAGATTTCAAGTCGGTCGACTTTCAGACATCGCACTGGATCACATGGGAGGATCCAGACAAGGTGAACCAGTCGATCTGCGAGTTCGTCAAGAGGAAGGTCTTGAATTAGGAACTAAGTGTAACAATGCAATGCCCATGGTGTAGTGGAATAGTCCAACGATCCGCTGGTTTTGGTTGAGCGCTGAGCGCCGGAGCACATGGCAGAGACCACAGTAGGCGTCCGGCACAAGGGCTCGCAGGGCCGGTTGTGTGAACTGACAAATTTGGGCGCTTGGCAGCGCACTTGATTGAGCCAGTCGAGGGCTGCAAGCTCCGTGAAAAAGTCTTACATGTCAAGGCAGCACGCTGGTCGGCCGATTCCATGCGAACATGCCGGACGGGACACAGCAGTGTTTCGCATGTCGAAGGCTCAAGGCAGGAAACATCCTCCCTGTTCGACATTTAGTCCGGCGGAAACGGCGTTTAAGCTCTTCACATGCAAGACTGAATGCATGCATGCCCTCGGTGGCCGACGCCTCGCTTCGCTATGTTCATTACAGAAAACATGCGGCAAAGGTTGCGCAACGGCCATCACACGACGAGTCCCGTCTCCTGCCGCGCCGCCAACGCCGATCGAATCTTGTTTGCCATATCGAGCGAGTCAGTGTTTTTGGCCGACGAGTTGCCGTGCCGTGGGCTGTCCATCGCGTACACACATGTCCCCTCGTAATCGACTTCGTAGGTGGCGCCTGCTGCCGAGGAGGGCACGGATCAGGGGTGAGAGAAGGGGTGGAGCAGCGGCACGCACCTCCGACGATGAGACCGTCCTTATTGACAACAATGTCCTCGAGGGCATCCACGACCTTGGGAACGGGGACGCAGATGTCGTCCGACAGCTTGTCTTCCTTGACGCCAATCTGCCGCCACAGGACCGTCTATGCCAGTGTCAGTGCGTCCAGCGGGGGATTGTGGGGAGAAACGGTGCGCCTTCACCGGGCCTGCCTCGAATACGACGACACGGATGCCGAGCTGTTCTTCTAGTGCTGCGAGGGACCGGACAAAACCCTGTTTTGGACTCGGTTTAGTGCTTGGTAAGAGTCCAGAATGGGGACGAGCAGCACCTCGATGGCCCAATTGCGGGCAACGTAGATGCGGGAGGGCGAGCGTGAGTGAGTGAACGGATCCCCGAGGGCAGCATGCCGGGCATACACTTTGACAGAGGTGGTCTGCGCAGTGATCGAACCGGTGACGACGATGAGCCCCGGAGTTTGTTGCACGAGCAAGTGGTCGATCTGCGACGTGAGGTGAGATGGTGACTGGCTGGAACGAGCTAGATCACTCTCACAGCAACTCGAGCGCCTTTCATCACAGCAGAGACGTTGACGTCCAGGGTGAGCACGATGGACTGCTCCATGTTCTCCCAGTACCCGCCAGGCGAGTCGTACACGCTCGCATTGAGAAAGACGCCGTCGATGCGGCCGAACACCTTGATGGCGTGTGCGAACGAGGCGGTGTACGCCTGCCAGGGCGGGTCAGCGCTGTGCATGGGAAGACTGCTGGGCGAGAGAGCGCACCGTCCAGTCT
>KV417366.1:0-41390 GCA_001630345.1 Calocera viscosa TUFC12733
CTTCCGAAAGGACTAACGCAGACCTGCACCTCCTGAGCTTCCATCTGGTGGCCAAAGAGGTGCGCATGATCCTGGGGAACAAGAGCAAGAAGAATGCACGAAAAGAGATCGAGAAGTGGTTCGCGAATAACACCTGGCCGAAAACCGTCTTCCCCCCAGACCATGATGAGCGAGTGCGCGCGGCGTGCGAGGCCGCCAACAACATCACAGCCCTGATGTCTGCCAGGAAGATAACGGTGGACAAGGATAAAGAGGAACTCGCGTCCCACCTGTGGTCGGATTAGTACCAGGACATGTCGTAGCATAGATGCTTGACGGGCAGGCAGTAATGGAATTCTAATTGATATCCAATGGATATCCACTGGGACTCCAAACCTGACCGCGGATTCTAATGGAAGCGCGTGCTTTTTGGCACTTCGGCGCGAATGTGCCCCCTCGACGCGTCGCACTCTTTCCGACACGACAACGATGGCCTCTTCCAATCGTGAGGTGCGCGCTCTCCGCCTCGTTGACTGAGAATGTTCTGCTGACAACCTGAACAGACCTGGTACAGTCTTTTCCCTCTCGGTAGAGCTCCCAGCAAGGACGAGGTGGCGACATGGCTGCAGAACACGCCGGCGGACGAGGTCCGGCAGTGGAGGGTGAGTCTTGCGACTTCGTGCAGGCCGGCGCTGACGACCCTGCATGTAGATCGATATAGTGTCGGCCCTGGAATCCGACGAGACGTTGTGGGATACCTCGGGTGTCTCCGGCTTCTACATGGAGGCGATGGGGCCGCTCTTCCAAAATGAGTGGCTGTCCCGCCAGTCGGCCGCCCGCGCCACGGCAAGCAGAACAGCTCGTCGCCGTCTCCGCCACTGACCTCGGTCACAGCCGGGGCGTTCCCTCGAGACATGGCCGGATCCGCTTACAGAGATCGTCGACCCGAAAGGTCCGGGCCTGCGGTCGGTCCTGGAGGAGTGGGAGCCGCTCCCGCGTCGGGAGGATCGCGCGCTTTGCCTGCAGGAAGGGGATGAGGGTAAAGACTACGCTAGCTGGCAGCTATGGGCGCTGTACACGCGCATGGAAGAGGTACGCCTTCCTCCCCCTCCCCCTCTGCCGGACGCTGCGCTTACACGTCTCACGACCAGTCTGGCGCGCCGGGGGTGCCGGTGCAGGACGAGGTACGTGCATCCGTCCTCGTTGACCCGCGCACACGCTGATATGTATATATATAGGGGGCACGGATAATGACACTGGAGCAGTCGTCCGTGAAATGGACGACCGCACAGATGTTCAAGTACCAGACGGGGCTGGTAAGGCGAAACCCACTGGGCTGGACGATCTGCGCTAACCCAGCCGCAGAACACATACGGGTCGCCGCCATATCTCAAAAACGAAAATCCGGTAAGGTGTACGCGCTGACGCCGGTGGTCGACACTGATATCTTCGTCAGTGCCACCACTGTGTATCATCCTTGAAAGCCCACAACGGCAAGCCTAGGATCTGTTTTGGGGGATCCTCGACCGCGAGCCCGCCGCTCGCATGCATCCCCTGCAATGTGATGTTCAACAAGAGCTGCTGGGACCACGAGCGCCCGGGTGCGCCTGTCCTCGCTGCTGATTCACCGCGGCCAGAGATGAGCGCAACACCTGGCGGTGAGACCGCGGGGCTGCAAACGAAGAGGTGCTCGGACTATCGCAAGTGGCTTTGCTGAGGGCTCTGACGGCAGCTGAACCCATTGTCAGGCAGCGCCATGGTGGTCCAGGGAGAGCTCTTGGAGCGGCAGGAGAAGATCGCCCGAGCGGTGAGACGAAATCACGAGGTGCTCACGAGGACGAGGACGGTAAAGGGGGAGGTCATCCTGTACGTGCCAGAGACGTCAGGGGGGAAGGAGCGCAAGGCACGTACCGCTGGTGCTTTGCGAGCTGAAGCTGACACCGTGTTGCAGAAGAGGGCGCGCGAAGACGGGGAAGATGAGGACGATGAAGAGGAAGAGGACGAGCAGACCCAGGACGAGGAGCAGGAGCAGCAGAGCGAGGCGAACACGCGGCGCCCGCGGAAGACGGTGCCGGACAAGCGACCGCAGCGGAAGAGTGCGCGGACGATCCCGCATACACGGAGCAGAGACGCGGGCGCAAAGAAATAGTGTTGGTGTTCAATGTACTTGTGTTTCTGCAGCGTGTGCACAGCGAGCGTGTGTGAGCAAACTCGCTGGAAGTCCATTGGAAGTCCAATGGAACTCTCCATTGAGCCAAATAGACTTCCAATGGATCACCAATGGATCACCATTCATGTGAATGGACTTCGAATGGAATATTAATGGATTCTATTGATACAGTTGGACTTTGAAGTGGTCCCTCAGTGGGTGCGGGCAGACCAACCTATTAATCTAGGTAGGATGGGAAGGGCGCACCTTCACGCCTCTCGCCGCTAGCCCACATAGCCGGTAAGTCTTGGACTATCGCTGCTCGCCAAGCCCCATGCTCATCATTCTCATCCAGCGTCTCTGTACCTCCCGCTGCCGGAGGCACACGCCTCTTGGCGGCCACTTATATAACGCGACCTGCACCCATACCACCGGTGTGCGTTTGGCAGTAGGTGGTCAGGACGTGCGTTGGCGGGCATGCGCGAGGTCTGACATCATCACACCCTGTGACTTAAGCACAGATATGAAGTCTAGAGAGGAGTATAAGCAATCAGACAACAATAACATGTTCGACGTAGTTGCTCAGCCCCTTTTCGGTATGTCGAAGACACCATCATTGGGAAGCGGTGGCATACGCTGGCACGCCAGCCCGGGGTCCTCTTTCAGATCTGCTGTTACGGCTTGATGTTTGACCGCCACATTCCGTATGATAGCCATATCCGCGAAACCACTGCAGCAGCCCTGCACTCCTTGGCCCTGGCCCTAGTCTTGCCGTCTTCGCCTTGCGAGACAGAACACCCCTGAGCATCTGGTACAGCGCGTCCGTGATGTCGCTCTCAAGCAATGAAAGGTCTCCTTTGAGATAGGCTGTGCAGACGACGCCGCCAACGAAGTTGAGCCTGCGTGAGAGGTCGAGGAGGTGAGGAGAGCCGCCAGACGGGTGAAGCAGGGTGTTGATAGATGTGACGAGATCGGAGTCGACGATGCCTTCCAACAGATCTGACTGCAGGAATCTAAGCTCCGGGCGACGCACCGACAGGCAGATTCCACCAGGCACGGGTCCAAATAGGTGAGCACATTCTTGATGATCGGGTGAAACCTCCTCAGCCATGGGCGCACTCTCGGCAGACAGGCGGCGGTATCAATTGGCAGCAGTGGAAGGCGCCGTACATTGAACATTGGTTGAGAGGGAATCGAGGCACGTCAAAATGGGGGACAGAACGTCAGTTTGAACCATAGAAGGAGAGAAGGTGGGAGAACTTCTTCGGAGCCTGAGATAAGACATGGTGTTAGCAACGACTTCCTGCTTTGCAAAACGATGTGCGTACTGTCAGGTCTGCTCAGCCAGAGATATGTACTCGATCTGCACCAGCTTGCTGGTTTGGACAGGTGCTGCGCAATGATAGACGACTGTGTGGTCGCAACCGGGAGGTGCTTCCAAACAGAGTTTCCACACACCGGTAGGCCAACACCTGAGCTTCGATGTCGAGTCTGTCCATCAGTGTACCTCCGGTACTACGCGCCATGGCTACTCGAACTTGATAGTCTTCGTTGTTTCAGCTGCCGAAGGCGAAGCATCCGTGGATCCTCCACCCGTGCACTCTCGTTCGCAGTCTGACATGCTATGCCGTGTCCATCAGCACCACACCACGCTTTGCCTCCTGATCTTGATGCTCATTGCCGTCGCCATTTCCTCCTCTCTCCTCGCCATCCTCAACCTCAGGCATACCAGTGCCCCACAGAGCCCTTAAAAAGCTTGGTGACAAGGCTCACGGTGGGGAAGGGGCCGAAAAGAGTATCCTCGGTGCTCATACTCAGAACCTCTCGCAGCTCCTGAAGTGTCATCAACCGATGCGTGGCATTGTCGTGCAGCTTGAGATTGACGAGATTCCCTTGAAGCGAGACGACAGTCCGAGCATACATCAACCGAGGCTGCGATAATCGCCGCTAAAGAGTGCCGCAGCTGCGTTTTTGAAGGCCATCAGTCAAGCGCGCCGCATTAATCGCCGTCGCCGGTGTTCCGCCTTCTGGTTCTTTCGTCGAGCTTCTCGGGATCGGAACCGCTTCCTCTCTCTCTTTCTTTTCCGTGATTATGGTTATGCTCGTGCTGGTGTCGATATGTCCATGTCCTCCTCCTGCTCATCGCTAGAGAGGGGATACTGTCTGATCCCGCCGGACCGCGCATCATCGCGTCACCATCATCATCCATAGGTTGCGAAGCTGAACGCCGTCAGCTAATGGTCTATCAACGACGGGCACCCACACGCACCGATCTCCCTCGCTTTCTCGTTTTGCCCATCAGAGTCCTTCCCCTTAGGCGAAGCTTTTGCGATCCCAATCTCAACACACATAATCTGGCTCCGATGACAAGGTCCTGCCTGTTTTTCTTCGACAATGCGACAGATTATTCGAGAAGTTTCTTTCGCTGTTAGGTTGGTTCGTGTCGGAGTTGAAATCGGTCGGAGGATCCTCGGACGCCGTGATCATGATGATGCCGCCCCTTGGACTCGCGGAGGGTGGCTACCTCCTGCTTCACGTCCTGCCTAGACACCCGCTCCGCCCCCGACTTGCCCTGCGCGCCCGCCTCCGCCACTTCCTCCTCTCTTTCCACCTGCTGCCTCTTCCAGGTCCTCCACACCCACACTCTCCCGTCTTGGCAAGCTCCTTCCCCACCGTGCGGTAACCCCAGCCGCGCCGCCGCCGCCGCACCTGGCAAAGGCGCCACTGGCAACCCAGCCCGCACAATCACCCTCTGGATTGGTTGCGCCGACATGTGAACGTCACTTCGTGGAGGACCAGATTCCTATGCGTGGCGGCGTACCAGTCCTTGTGAGCTTCAGTTGGAGCGCTGAGATCTGGTAGGAGAGGGAGTAGATAGAGAAGCGGGCGAACTATACTGCCAGTCGTGAGGGGTGTGGCTGAGGGGCTGGTGATGGGGGGGATGACGCGCAGGTAAATCGAACCACGCGCGAGGAGCGCGAAGGACCCGCCGTACTGCGTGTAGAGGCATAGAGCTGTGTGAGGTATTCGATCCTGCGCATATCATCATATCAGCAGAGCTCTGTGTACTTGGAGACGTACACACCGCTTCGCCTTGTACAGCAGAGCATGCGGTCGATGCCATCGCCGACGTCCATGCCCCACGTCTAGAGCGACGCTGTCGAGGAAGCTCGTATAGAGGGTTTACGTCCCTGCCCATGCCTGTTACGTTCGCCAGCAACTGCAGCAGCGCGCGCGTGCCGCACGACCGCGGTTGTAAAGCAGCGTGCCGCACCCAAAGGACGGCGGTGAGGCGGCGCGGTCTGCGCGGGCGGTGCTGAGAAGGTGCGGGAGGTACTCGAGTGGTGCACTGGGCACCCCAGGCGCGAAATGGCGTGAAGCTGGCCGGCAAGAGCTTTTATGCGTGCCCTCAGGCGTGCCAGGACGGGAAGAGGAGGATGAGCAGCTGCGGCTCTGATAAGCAAGGGCAAATATGAAAGAACGGAAGGATCAACATACTGCCCATCTCGCGACACATTGTCGATAGCCACGGGTACGACTTTCTTGAGCCTCGCCACCCGTGCTGGACCTCAAGCAAAGTGGGCAAAGAGACTGACCGGTGGCCGTTCGACCGTGGGCTGATCCTGTTGGACGACCGAGAGCGCTGTTGGTATACTCAGTATATGCACACGCAACACAGAGTAGGATAGCCTACGGTGTACTTGCCTGGATGTTGCTGAGGATTATTCAAGAATTGTAGGGTGAGACGTCAAGGGCTGTCGTGGGGCAGCCGGTAGCCTCTTAGGAGATGACCCTATCATACCGTGATGGAACAAGGAGACAGTAGGGCAGGGCGACTGGGAAGGAACGGGGATTTAAGCGCGGAAGAAGGCTGTGCAAGGGTCCAAAGAGCATGTCGAGTGAGGAATGAAGATGAAATTGATGACGGCAAGACGAAGGGAGATGGGGAACGCGCGGTGCGAGTGGATGACAATGACCTGTGATGATGGAGGAAGGGAGGTGGCGCGTGAGATTTTGCCGGTGCGTGAGAAGTGAAGGATCTGCACGTGGTGATGTGCGCCGACCGCCCTGACGGGTCACAACGCGCGGTCTGGGCGAACCAGTGGAGTTCCACTGGTGTTCCAATGGATGTCTATCCCCATGGTACCTATCCGTTGGACTTCCAATGGAGGTTACAATGACTTCCATTGAAGAGGACTTGTGCAGGAGCGACCATGAGATTGCTTGCGATATATGTCTGTATGTATTCATACATTATATCTATTCATAAAGCCAGCCCACTTCTAGGGCGAGGGCACGGAAAAAGTCGAGCCAATTGGATAGATAAAGCTCTCCCAAGACAACAGTATATATGCCACCGTCGCTCCCATTGCCAACAGACTTGCTCGAATCTTGTGCCTTGGAGGTGAAGTCGCGTCACGCCGATAGGACTTTAAAAAATTCACCCCCAATCGAAGGGACTTAGAAATTTCATCGGCAATCGATAGGACTTAGAAAAATGTTCGGCAATCGACACCGGTCTCTTCCCTAGGTGCTCAATGGCAATAGAGGTGCATAAGACGAGTATATCTCTGTAATAGCATGTTAGTCTACCCGCATCATCTTCCATAGCTTACTTTCTTTGAGCATGAATGTATGATGTACGCCGGCTTACTTACTTGATCAGTACTTTCTTGGGTTCCAGTCTGACTCTGAAGCAACACGTTCAACGCGGCGGCTTCGCCATGCGTTTCCATCCAGTCGGCGCCCATCAACTCGACGATGTTAGGCGTGAACTGAGTTATGCACGCCGGGTTGATTTCATAGGCTTTGATAACAAAGTTCTGGTAACGAAGTCAGTGATTAACAGATTCCATTGACGTGGTACCATACCTTGAATTGCTGGCCAAATGTTTGCGCCTTCACCGTCCAGTTAGCCTTTTGCGACTTTTTCACAATCATATCGAACACTTCCAACATGATGTCCTTGTCGGCGGGACTCATGGTTCATGGTTCTGGGGTCCTGACATCCAAGTCCCGACGCGCTCCACCCCGCGTCATCTCCCCTCGTCTCCCCTGTCCTATCTCTTTACAACTGGTTGTGTCTGCACTGTGATCGAAGAGCTGTATCGTTATGCACACCTTGGAGCGGTTGGAAAGCTGTTCATCCTTCTGGGCCCCGTCACGCCCGCATTTCTCACGCTCGCCCGACCTTGCTGCACGTTCCCACAACGTCCAACACCGGCCAACCTTGCATATCTCCGGCATACTCGTTCCCCCCGGCCAGTATAGCGTATCTCCAGACCCACGGCCTCCACCCCTTCCCCCCCCGCAATACGTGCATAGACCGAAGAGAGCCGACGCCAAACGGTCATGAAGCACCTCCGTGTATGAAGCATGCTGATGCGTCGTCGGAGAGCAAGCAGAACGGCGGCGCACGCCGCGGGCCGAGCTATGTCTGTATGCTCATTTCCGCACGGCTGTGCACCGAATGACTCTCTCGTATAGATCGAGCACCATCCGCCGCCGCCAACGGCCAGTGCGCGGGGCCGGCGAGATGACAAGCCGCTGGGCAGACCGTATGCCTCGGTAAGCCTTGACCCCGTCTACTCACTATGCATTTACTGACGCTCTTTAGCAGCTCGAGCACCCCACCGCTCGTCAACGCTAATTCGTGCAGCGGAGGAGAAGCGCAAATATAAGAACAACAGGCCCGCCGTCTGAGACGTGGAACATCCATCCGTTCCCACATCATAATGGCAGACTCGATGACAATGAATGGTACAGCTAACTACTCCGTGGAATCGCATGCTAGAGTGCTACTGCTCCTCATCCTCCTTAGCGTTGATCATAAGGATCATCTTCAATCACAATGTCATTCAGTTCAGCTCGGGAGACTGAGCCCTTTCTTTCGTACTGTTTACTCCATTTCTGAAGCTGTTCACGCTCGTAGGCATTACGCGGCATTACGTCTCATGTTGCTTTGCAGCAGCGTGCCAGTGGACGCGCGTCACGGTCTGGGTCACAAAACTTACCACCAGACATGATCTGGCGGCCTGTCTGGTCAAGCTATGTATCCCGTCTGAGCGTTCCACTGTCCGCCTCCCTCCAAGTGCCAGCGGAACCTTGCTTGCTACTGCTCCTACGAGCGGGACCACGCTTTCTGGCACATTTCCATCACCGTGCCCCCCTCCGACGACCGGCAGACCTCATATACGATCCCGACGCTGAGCTGGAGGACACCTCATATACGATCCCGACGCTGAGCTGGAGGACATGCGCAAACTACGTCTGGGTCCCGGACCGGGAAGAGTCGATGCACATCACCTTCCACTCGTGTGACGGGTTCGGAGGAAACCGATGAGAGGTGAGTTCCTGAGCCGACGGCGCGTAAGGACTTCCTTCGAAGTGCGCGTGACCGTCTTTTATAGCCTGTGCTGAGAACGAGCGCAGCAGGAGCTTCTTCGAGACATTCGGAAAGAGGATCATATTCTTGCACCTACGGGACCGTAGAGAGACCATGACGCTAAAGCCCACCGACAAGCGCACCCTCGTCCTAGATAGAATTGTATGCTGCATCATCTGTTAATTTTCCGTTCGCTGTTCACCAGTGCACTGCATCTCGCTCAGTAGAACATGTGAAATAGAACCAGTACATGGATAAAATATAGATCTGGTATCAACTGCCGATGTGCACCGGCGACCTGCAATACAGCGCCTCCATTTCTGCGCGACCTTCCTGCAGACAACTGCTGGCGAGCATCTTCACGGCTCCCCACCGAGAAGGTAATTCATTCAACAGACCTTGAACCATCTCCCTCGCTGTTGCACGAAGCCATGAGTAGGATGACAACCATTCATTCTGTGCACATACCTTCGGGCATACTAGCCCAAAGTTGCTCACCCATGTTAGGTTTTCTTTCAATCCTAACTTTCAGAACGTGCAGCATTCTTGCATTTTTATTTCTTTTCAGGTCGTATTCGACGTATGCCTTGTCGAACGGGGCGAACGGTTCTTTATTGCTGGAGTCATAATCAGCACGACTTCATCAGCGGGCCGGGAAAGCACATGCGCACGTAAACAGCATATATGAGACACAGCCGATTGCCCACATATCTCCCGCCATGGCGACGTTGGGCTCCGGCTCCTCCCTGGTCGTCGTTTCCATTCCAGCAAGAACAGCTTGTGCCATCTCTGGTGAAATGTAACTTAACGTCCCCAGCCAGGTCGATGATGTCTCCGGCTGAAATTCTTCATTGGGGCCGAACAGCCGAGCAGCCCCAAAGTCCGAAATTTGAATCCGTGCCCGGGGTGGGGAGTTCAGCAGTAACAGATTCTGCTGACTTTCAGAACATGACTAAACAAGTGGCAGCGAGCTGACCTCAGGTTTGATGTCACGATGTACGATCCCAGTATCGTGCAGGTATTTGATCCCGTAAGCAATCTGCAGGGTGTAGTATCGCGCCTCTTCGATATCGACCCGATCTCTACGCATGAGATACGAGAGGAGATCGCCTCCAGAAGCAACCTCCAGTATCAAACAGCTGCACAAGGTACGGTTAGCTCGCCGCCTGAGAAAGTATCAAGAGCCCCATACATCTTTCTCGGGCATTCATTCTCCGCTACATCTATAATACGATTTATACTGGTCTGTAGAGGTGTTCAAGTGCGAGTCTTCATCCACGGAAAGCGCAAACTCACATGCGAGACTTTCCGAAGAATTTTGATTTCTTTCATCGTCTGCTGATAATCTTCTGATTTGCGAATATCGTCTTCACCCTTGTCACGCGATATCGACACGATCTTGCATGCAATCTGCATGCAAGCTTTCGTATCATACCCTAAATGAACTGTGCCACACCCTCCACTAAAACAACTCAGCCATGTCATGTTCAGGAGAAGGTGTTCACGTACCTTCCGAGTTGAACTGACTGTATCAAGTAACGACCTCGACCAATGACAGCGACGCCACGCCCCTTCGCATTAGCGGAAAGCCCAACTAAGTCTTCCGGCCGTAGGACTGGTTTGTACCTGCATTCCACGAGGAAAGCTATTGTGGACATCAGTTCCGCCAACTCCTCTGCAGCGCGCGTGGAGCTCACACTGATTATTTGGGAAGATAAGAATGTCCCTGTGGGAGAGTAAAAAGCTGCTTCCAGCCTGCATCGTGAACTCGTTCAGACGAAGAGCTGTCATGGACAGGTTCTAGGTCGGACAGAGACCAAGTGAGCGACGCCTGTCTACAGCAAGAATTGGGTAGACCGATACCTCGCAGCAGATCGTCGTTCGATCGTCGTGCTTGACTCTGTTTGTTTCGATGTTAGTAGTTATTAGACTGGAAAGCACAATCGACGAACGCATATATGATGCAGTGTTTTGTTTCGATCGCAGATGACTCCATGCAGTAGTCGCTACCGATACATTAGCTGCAAAACACCAATGTATATGCGCATATACGATACCTCCCGGCCCCGCTGCCTACGAGAACTGGATTGGAAAGAACAATATTGATAGCTTATTACCCGTTGGTTAGTGATTTACTTCCAACGAGCTCGTGTAACACACACCCGTCGAGGCTCCCGTCTTCGGATCGATAGTGCGCAACATCCCGCATATATTTGTCTCCTTGCGGGGTGATGCGGGAGATGCTCGAGCCGGCGGCTGAGAGTTCATAGTATAGCCGCCACTGAGAGCGTTGGGGACGACTGAATTCGGTGTAAGTCTGGTGCTGCTGAACATATCGACCATCTTCCGTTTCAGATTAGATTAGAGGTGGTTGCAGAGGAAGAGGTTGCGGGTCGGCAGCAGGCGCGGGAGGCATTTCACACCTCCAGGGGGACACGTGATAAAGATCCGAGCTGGGTGCGTCGCTCTACGGCCGTTGACTGTGCAAGGTATTGTTCCAGCTTCAAGATGTCCCCCCCGCCTTGCCAACCCGCATTGTAGGAAAGTGGATCCCATGCCTTCGCTGCATAGGGCATATCGACTAGGCTTGGTATCGCGGCGATTGCAGAGATTTGATCGCATTCATAGTAAGGAATGAACTTCTGATTCAAAATGCAGCGGATATTCGTCCCAGCGATTGCATGAAATCCCTTCATGGTTTCTTTTGGTCGCAGCATAGCACAACGCCGCCATCATAACGTCCTTGAAGTTCGTCGCCCGAGACGTACTGTACGGAGCGTTCAGCAGCAGGCGGACCATGAGGAGAACGCGGGTCGTACAAGTCTGGTGGGATGGCAAGGACGGTGCAGGACGACGGATCGCAGTTCAGTCTGAGCAATTGAATGCCAGGGAGTTTGGCGGAAGCAAAACAGGTCCCGCCCCTTTCACGGGATGAAGTCAAGCTGCACGAGAACTGAAGGCGCGGAACGCGCCTGAAAAATGAAGCCGGGACTTCAGGCTTGCATAAACAACCCCATCGCCCCCCACACCCATATATCGATCCCCCTCCTCGACCCACAGATACCACCAGCACCAGGATGGCTTTCACTGTGACCTCCTTCCCCGCACTCTCGGGTGGCATCCGTACCCACCCAGATGAAGCACCCTCAAGTCATCGCAGTCCTCTATGTCCTCCTGCTTGTTCCCACTGTCTGGCGGACAATCACCTACCCGCGCCCAGTTCAGCTCCTAGCAACCTTTGTCCGACTTACTCTCTTCGACTTCATCCGCATGTCAACCTTTGCCCTGCGCGCTCAGGAAGGGGCCACGGCCGAAATCCCCACAATCCCGTCCCAGGAATCGGCATCTTCATTGCCGAACAAATTCTGCTCAGCGTTGGCTTCATCGTTCTCATCGACCTCCTGATCGAGCTTCTCAAGCGCCATATCGGGTGAACAGACTTGCCTGGGCCCGCGCAGAGGCAGGTCGCCCCAGCGGCTGCCGGGCCTAGCCCTCGAGCGCATCGCGCGCCTTATAGACATCGCTCTGGTGGTTCCAATGTAATTCTTCCCTTCCAGACCTACTCCAACAACTCTGACGGTATCTCAGCGCACTCGGTATTGGGGCAGGTGCGATGTATTCCGACTCTTCCAAGGCGTCCACCGTCGAAAGCCTTCGCATCGCTTCCGGCGCAATCACGTTTACCATCTCAGGCATCATCCTAATCGTCAGCGTATTCCTGCTCGTTGCGCAACCGCACCTACATAGGTTCCATTCGTACTTTATATCTCGTCTGCACCGCGTGTTTGCTCGTCGTTGTTCCCCAGTACCGCCTGAGCACATCTGTGCCCACGAACTCCAGTGAAGAGGACCTTGTGAGCTCCGCCATGCGCTTCAAGTTTTACGTGCTGCAGGCAACCATGGAATGGCTTGTAAGCTTCCTCTGTCTGCAAGAGCAGATCGGCGCCGGCAGCGTTCGTCGTCAGGGCTGTCTCATCTGATAGGATATCAATGCCTGCTTCGCCCTTGTCTCCCAAGCGCCGAGTACGATTGATGGTGGAGCCTGCATGGAACGAACATGTTCGTGCTGTACCTGCAGCTCGAGCAATTAGCGGTCAGCTTTGCTCTGACAGACGTTTTCTTGGTGGTATTCACTGCCACATGTCAGCTACGATCAGAGTTTCAGTTGATCCCTCCAACCTCGCGAAGCCCGTTCTGGCGTACGATCTCGATGCACACCTTGCGTTCAAGAGCTACTCCAAGCTTTTCGCCTGGCGGTGGAACCGTTCGGCGAAGCAGAACACGGGATGGGAAGATAAGGTGGGTTGACTCGTCGGGCATATTGATGAGTAGACGACTGACGTTCTGATAGCTTACCGAAGCGATGCGGATTTCGGTCGAGCAATTCCAGGTGTTATGCAATATGCGCATGCAACTTATCTCTGCTCTGAACCAGACCGACCCTCCTCTCCTGTCTGGCCCGAACGACACAACCTGCAGTGATCCTCCGATATCCGCTACCCTCACTCTCCTCACTCGTCATGTTATGGTCTTCGGCAAGGTCTTTCGCCGCCTCTGCCAACTCAAGCGCGATGCATTCGTGTCTTATCTTTTTACTCCCCACTTAATCACCTTCTATTGGAATCTCGTCACTAATGCTACTCAGCTCCCCCCTGTAATCGGTAGGTCATCTCGTCGCTATCCGGACGCAGCCACTGAGCGTGGTGCAGATTCACCATTCGCTTTGTACCCTCTTCGACTGCCCGTTCAAGCACTATTCCTTTTCCGCGAGTTCATGCAAGATTGGTCTCTATTGGCCAGGCGCCACAAGGTCGAAAATCTGCAGGAGTTGCTTGCATTACCTGATTCGCCAGTGTCGCCCGAACTGCGAGGGTTGTGCTGCCGTGCTTCAATCTGAGCCAGAATCTGATCGCGAGATCCCGTAGAGATCCTTGGAGCCGGCAACCTTTTGCGGTCTATCGACCTCCTCATCAATCAGCTTATCCCCCTTCGACCGGAGGATCTCCATAAATGGGAGTCTGAGCCGGAAGAATGGTTCGTCGCGCAGGAAGGTGAATCAGAGCAATGGGAGTACGAGCTAAGGGTACGTTTGGCCCGCCCCCGAGAAGATCGATGTATCTGACGATTTTTCAGGGAAGCGCGGAGCGCGTCCTGATGATCTTCGTGTCCAATTTCGCTGATGTCGCCAAGCCCGAGCTCTTGCGCATGTCTCAACAAGTTGCCGGAAATCATAGCGTCAACCTGCAAACCATTCTTCACAAGGAATCGGTGTACTGCACCATCAACCGTTCGATCCACCAAATGAAGGAGAACCTGAACTTCGACGAGATGCTGGGGAATCACCTCGTTGCTGATGTGCAAGTGGAGGATGCTGCGTATGACCGTTGGCTCTTCATCCCCTGCTTGGGCTAATATATGACTGGATGCAGGTACAGCGTGGTCAAGCGTGCTATCGCAGTTATCATCGGTAAATGGGTGTACGAAGAAGCGGTACCTGCTCCTACCGAGGTGGTCTGGCAGATCCTTCTCGGCCTCTTGTAAGAGAAATCGTCATCCATCATAGTGCACCTAAGCACCGCAGGAGCTGTCAGGCAGTGCATCGATGTGAGCAAAACAGACACTCGCATCTTCGATGTCACTCAGCCGGAGCTCCAGACCGTGGGCTTCAACAAGGACGTCTTTGCGTCGTATCTGCGCGACATCTTCGCTGGGCTTGTCAACTTGTTCAATGAGTGTGAGAACATGGAAAGCCAGCGCTACGCAACGAAAGCTCTGGCTTTTGTAATCGAATGTGCCGATGACCTAGTATGTATTACTCATACCTAGGGTGATGTCGGTCTGATGACGCATGTCTCAGGTCATGAATCATGCTAAGGAGCTGTGCGATACGATCCCATCGATGTGTGAGTGACTTTCTCAATTGATGATACACGCTGACGACGTTTCAATAGGGGCCAGCGCCGATGCGGAACAGAACAGCTTATTCACAGCAGACCGGATCACCATGGCCACAAAGCTTGTCGGGGTGAGTACTGCTTCTCGCTGGTGTCTTGTGGGTTCTGACAATATTCTTTCTAGGCCACCAAGTCAAACTCTATGTACCTTTGGCCGATTGTCATTCCGCTGGTGCAGATGGGCTTCCAAGGCGGTGTGAGTAATTTCATGCCGCAGATTTCTGACCTTCAGCTGATGGTAGCCCAGGTTGCTGCTCAGCTCGACGAAGATGCATTGGATCTTTGGATCCATGCTCTGAGGTGGACTGAATCTCTCACTGACGCCCAAGGCTCGTCCCCAAATCTCATGGAACTGCTTCCTCTTCTACAAAATCTGCTCCTCAACAACTTGGACTTGCTCGAAAGGGCACTTCATGTTGTCGATGGTTACCTTCTCATTGTCATGTCATGAAAGTCAGGCCCGTCATGTATCGTTCTAATGGGACCGCGTTCAGTGACGAATTAGCGCTTTGTCCGATGTAGGCTGTGTCCTTCCTGGGCACTGCGCTCTGCGTGCACCCGGCTTGGACGATGAAGCTTCAACCAGTCTATCGCATTACTTTGCATCCCGCACACCTCCGAACCTCCCACCTGAGTGCTAAAACACCTCCACCTTGAGAATCTCCCTCCCCCCTCTCTGAATCAGCATAATAATGCATTCCCCATCGATAAACAGCCCGCTCAACAGCCCGGGCACTTCCAGGGTTCTTACAACCGCAGTCAGGCCCGACTGTACGGGTTCTACGAACACGTTCTGTGCGGAGATGGTGGCGGGGGCGAGGAGGAGCTGCTCGACTGCTGGGAGGCGCGGGGCGGGGGGGTCGGGGACGACTTGCACGCCTTGAGGAGCTGCGACAGCTGGGTCCACTTCTGCAGGGGACTCGCTCCCACTGTCGTCCTCCGGGCCCTCAAACCGGTCCGCATCGTCAACCATATCCTCGTCTTCTTCATCGTCATCATCTTCCCCGCTGCCCTCCTCGTCCGTATCCAGCCACTCCTCAACCCCCTCCTCGACCAGCTGCGCGAGCTCAGCCCACTGCCCCTCTCCCCCCGCCTCCACCTCGTCGCCGTGCGGGGGAGAGGGAGGGGGAGCGAGATGTCCAACATGCCTAAGCCCGGCCCTCCCCCGCGTCTGCTCCTGCTCCCACCGTACCCGCCACACCATAGCAGGGTTAAAGCCCCACACCTCCACCTTCGTGCTCAACAGTCCCTCGAGCGCGTCCGCGGCTACGAGCCCCGCCAGCCCTGCTTGCTGCGCCTGCGCGTGTAGGTGCGCGGGGATGAAGAGAGAGGAAGTGATGTATCTGTATCCGTGGGTGTAGCAGACGTAGCCGTGTGGCTCGTGTGCTTTTGTGGTTGCTCGCGCGTGGGAGGACCAGGTGGGCCAGGGGAGGACCAGGATGAAGGGGTCTTCGTCGTGGGAGTCGTCGTAGTGCGCTTGTAGCGGCTTGCGGGACCGAGGGGCGCCGAGGGTGGGGGAGTGGAGGAACTGCTGAGGGGAGTGGAACGTCGCTAGGAGGGTGGAGAAGAGAATAAAGACGGTCAGGTCGGGCACTGTGTCGGGGGGAGAGTCGAGTGAGAGGGAGATGGTGAGTAGCCGTGCGGTGGGAGAGGGGTAGAAGAGCTCGCTCGACCCTTCCGCCTCCTTCTCCCCCGTTCCTTCTGCTCCTTTGGGCGAGCCCCCGGAGCTCACCCCGCCAGGGCTCGGGCCTGCAGAAGTCGAAGCGGAAGCACCGGGGGAAGTGGACACCCCCTGCACCCCTTCAGGCATCTCCCGAAGTCCAAACGGCCCCTCCCCCGGCGAGGGGTTAGAGCGGGTGAGGATACTGAGGATGGTGGCGTTACTGGGCCTGAGGGCGGGGAGGAGGAGTCGGACGCGCCTTATCAGCTGGGGCCGCTTCGCCTGCTGCGCCGCTGCGCGGGAGACGGGCGCTTCGCCTGCTTGCGAGCTGGAGCCAGAGGGGCCGGAGCTGAAGCCAGAGTTGGTGCTGGACCCGGAATTGGAGGGGGAAGGGATTGTACAGATCTCAAGCGCACCCGTGTCCATCCCCGCCACAAGGATCGTATCCTCGTCCAAGAAAGAGAACGTCTTTGGTGGTGGATCTGCCCACATGCTCTTTCGCCGTGTCGTAGAGCCCGGGGGCTCTCCCATGTAAACAGCGCGCAGCGCACCCGTTTTCCAGTCCCAGATGACCAGTTCCTCCCCAACCTCGCCACGGACGTACTCTGCCGTCTGCTCTCGGGGGAGGAAGAGGCACGCGAGTGCCTCGCCACAGATTTGGAGGCCGTAGGAGTAGGCCGTCGCGCGCTGCGAGCTCTGCGGGCGGGAGTTGCGGCATGCGCGTGTGAGGATTGGCCGCTGGGCGGAAGGGTGCGGGAGGGCGCTGGAGAGGGTGAGCAGGTGGATTTGGAAGTTCGGACTTTGCTGGGTCGCCGGGCGTTTCTGCACTGGAGCGACAAGGTCCTCCGAGGGGGAGAGGGTGAAATTGCTCCACCCTTGTCTGCCTGGTGTGCGCCAGATCCATTCCCTCCACCGACCTTTCATCCACCGCGGGAGCTGAAGCACGTGTAAGGCGTCGATTGCTGTTCCACGAGGGGAGGAGATTGCCAGGCCGCGAACGAAGAGGGAGCCGTAGAGCTCGTAGGTGCTGCCTGTGTTCGGGGGGAGGGGGAGAGTGTGGGATGAGTATGGGAGGAGGTGGCGCCAACGGGAGGTGTGGGCTCGCAGGTGGCAGAGGAGGGCGTGTGTTGGGAGGGGGAGGAGGAGGAGAAGCCGTGTAGGAGAAGGAGGGCGCGGTACTGCAGGAGGGTGGAGGTGAGGAGGGTGTTGTGGAGCAACTTGCAGACCTGGAAGTGAGGTTAGTGCGAGCAGGGGAGGAGAGGGACAGGGCGCACCTGATGACACGCCGCCAGAGCGGGAAGGTCGAGCTGCGCCAGAACGTGGATGAGCAGCTCGCGGGGAAGGTTCACCAGCTGCGTTTGTGTTTGTGACTGCATTCTTGATCTTGCCCTGTTCCTCAGAGAATGATAATGCTGGTTGATGGTCTTGCCCTGTTTCGCCTTGGAGAATACTGGTTGATGGCACTGGGCTGGGACATCGTGTGTACCATTGCTGTATCTTGACTGGGTGACTTGATGTTGAAAGGTGGCGTGGACACGATGATGAGGAGATGTGCTCTGCTGCGTCTGAGCGGGGTAACCCGGCGACAGGCGTGGGCGTGATCTCCTCGAGGTTTACAGGTCAGAGTTCTACGTTCCGCGGGGTTGCGAGTCACTCCGGCAGGTGAGGCCGTTCCCTTCGGCACGTCCCCGCTGGGGCAGAGGGTTTGAATGTTGGAAGAGTAGAGCGTGTGAAATATGATTTCGCGATTACACTGTATCAGCGGAAGCGGAAGGGGCATTTGGCGCCGTGGAGAGTCAAGCCCTCCCCTCCTTGACGCCCTTCCCCTCGTCACCCGCCACCAGCATCATCATATCATGCCTCGGCCTACAAAGCTGCTTGCTCCTCTCCAGTGGCTCGTTAAGAGGCCTCGGGGTATGTGTGACTTACACCCAGCCCTGGCTACGTATCCGAATCCGTTTCTAAGCCCGGGAACAGCCGATGTGAGGCTTCTACATCTATTCAAATGGGCCATGCCTTCTGACCGATGTGCAGGTGAAGAAGCCCGGAATTTGACACAGATTCCTCCTTCAAATGGCAGCAACCCAGGAACATGTACATCCCGACTACTTTCCACTTGACGACCCACTTACCCAGTCAGTATCATCTTGGCTTGTTAAACTACATCTGCTCATCAGTATCTGTAGCATCGTGTCGAATGTGGCCATCAGCAAGATTGCAGCACGTCCGGGGCAGTTTCCTGTAAACGATTATCCACCCCGTGCGTCATTCCCTCTATCTTCTCTGAGCCCAGTCTGAACAGGTGGTGCAGACTCCCAGTGTATTAGCTTGCGAGACACGGGAGCATTCAACCATGAGCTCAACGACCTCAGAGCGGAACTCTGCCGACTGTGCTCAACATTCGAGAAAGCGGACCTATCTTCCGAAGAAAGCACGTACGCGTACGCAGAGGAGAATAATGTGGCGTTGGCCGAAATTCTCAAGTCCAAGGACGTGCTCGTCTATGGATCCGATGCGGTCCCAACGCTTGGTGGCTTGACTGCCAAGGTCGCCTTGGGTCTGTCTCACTAGGCGGACGAAGCGAGCCTCCTTCCCTGGATCTGCCAGGAGGCGTGTAGAGGAGATGGTCGACGAGTCGGGGAATAGGGCGAGGACGAGGACGAGGACGAGGAGATGACGGATGTGGAAGGACACTAGCAGATAAGCAAGATAACACCGACGGGTGGGGACAGCAGGCAGCGAGCAAGGGAGGGTGACAGCACGCCTTACCGGCGGCAGACTCGGCATTTTGTAACGGCTTGTATTTCCATTAGATTATCTGCATACTTGCCTCCGCCTTGAATATTGCCACGTATTTTTCGGTACCTTTCCATAACATAGCCATGTCAAGTTTCTCAGGGCGTGGACTTGTCGCCTTCAAGTTCGGCGCCAACTTCGATAGTGAGTGATCCCTTGCCTACCACTTCCTCCCAGCAACGAACCTCCGTCGTCGGTATCGTTTGCTCTTCCATTACCGTCAATGTTAGGCGTACCCACCCCAACCAGCCCAGACCATCCCTGCTTGCCCCTCCCTCCACGTGTCGCCATGTCCCTCTCCGAGCAAGGCCTTCTCACGACCATCACCTCTCCGACCCGGCCCACCTCCTGTCACCCGGCCATTTCAAGTCGCGCCCAAGCCACCACCATCGGGTCGCATGGACCTCGGCCGAGCCCTCAGTCAGCCTGCTGTACAGCCACTTCGACCGCAACCGGCTGCGCCATCTTTCGCTGCACCAACCGGACCTGCGCCCGCTCTACCACCAAAGGATCTGCCAGCACACAACACTGATTACGTTGGTGCGAAGCATGTTGGCCACGGTCCTCCTCTCCCCGCCGTCAAGGTCGGCTCCAACACCGAGCATGGTGCATTCTCCTAACCGGGTGGCTTCTCCCTCTTCAACGTCTTGATTCGCACCCACCGGTCGAAGTTCGATAGCCCCGACTACCGCCATTATCAGCATCATTCCAAAGTCAGCAGGCGCAGCACCGACAAACACCGTACTGAGCCGGCTTCCAGCGAAAGCCCCTATACAGGCTGAGGACGGCTGAGTTCTTGGAGGTCAGGAATCGGCTGAGCGATGAGCGGAAGGGTGAGAATCGGAGACTGGAACGATTGGAACAGGTACGATGCTCCTTATCGTTCTAGATCACCCATACTCATATGTGCGCGTGACAGCTCATCCAGCTACACTTCGCACCTGAAAAGGAGCCTTCGTCCGGACTTCCGCCATTGCCAAGGTCGACAGGTCTGCGAAATGAGCTGAAGGGTGCGGCGGCACAGGAGGCAGCTGGGGTCCGAGCGACGGAGAGCCGGATAGCAGTGTCAGTGCTTATCGATTATGCTCGTGAGTACTCCGACGTCCTCTCAATACCACGTCTAACATACCTGGTAGCTGTCCATTCAACGCCCTTATCGCTGGAAAGCATCATTGCCATCTCTGCGGGACTATTATATGATTTCAACCGCCAGCACCGAAACACTCCAATCCGGCCCGACACGTCACCTGTTTCTCTCATCGCAACTGACTGGCGCACTGGCAGGGTATGGGATGTCAAGGAAGGCCTGCCTTATGGTGTGACGCGGCGCGACAGCACTGGGAACTTGAATGGTGTCAAGCACAACGCCGGGGAAGCGCCAAGCCGGAAGAGGTGAAGGGAGTGCGGGTTTGCTGGCAGTGCAGGGAGAAGGTCAGGCGAATACAGTACGTGCTCGAGAAGTCGAGGGTGCCGCCCGTTAGTCGGCTGTAATGATGTGAGGTATTTCTTGTGACTTGATACCCCGGTGCCTTACCCCTGAGAGGGACCCAATGTCGCTGGGAAGAAAGAACTCGTCGAGGTGGCGCCTACGTACCAAGACCAGCTACTCGAGCTGCCATCACCGCCGCCGACGGCAGCGGCTCTTGCCCCAGCTCAAGAGACACGTAAGCTCATCAACATGCTGTACCTATACACTGCATCTTCCCGGCCCCAACTCTTATTAAATGTCGTATGTAGTCTTGTGCCCTACACGTTCGAGGTGTTCCGCTTGCTTGAGAGGTGACACCAGCGCTAAGCATAGCGACGCTGCGATGAAGCTGGGTGCGGGGTAACCGATGGGACCAATCGAGCTGCTGGACTTCGTTGGACTCGACACCGATGCGTGGGCATCCAGGCATTCTAAACATCGAACTGACTCATGACCTGCATAGCACAGCACCTCATGGATGGATGGCGGCAGAACGTAGAAATCGGTGAGGAGGACGCCGTGTCGTCGGACTTGGTCCCGCCGTCAGAGCTCTTGTCGCAAAAGGTCAAAAAGGCCAAGCTGGGTCGCAAGTCGGGCGACGGCTTCTACAAATACTAGCCGGCGCAAGCACCAGATTTTGCGATTGATATGGTATTGTATTGCTCGCAGTTGTATGCTACAGTAACATCGCAGAAGGGTTGCGGAGATGAGGAGTTAAGGGAAGCAACCAAGCTACGTATCAATGCTCGGACCAGGAAAAGAATGTAAGGATGAGCCGGGACGAACTCTCCGGGCCATCCATTAGGCAACATCGATGAAAGTATCTCGAGTGCCGTCTGCGCGCTCGATGTACTCCTTCTCGAGTAGCGTGTCGTTTGCCTTCTTAATATCGGGGATGCGGGGAGTGGAGCGGTGTTGATCTGCGTGACCTCTGCGATGAGCACCTGCGCCTTCATCGTCTTGAACAACTTCATGACACGGTCGATAGTCGCCTGGATCACAAACTTGCGCTCATCTTCGACGATCCCCAGCACCTCGCTCGCGTCCTGCTTGTTGGTTTTGATCGACATGTTCAGGTTGGTGCGGATCTTCTTGTCTTCGCAGTCTGGAAGACATGTCACTAATGATCCTGGGGCACAAGGACATACCACGTACTCGGGTTGTAGTCATACCGCGCTTCTCATCTCTCAGCGGCACCTTCCACTACAGCAACAGGGTCATTGCATGGTACAGCTGATCCTTTGGAATGCCCGTAGCCTGTACAAGCTCATCGATCGTCAGGCTGTCATGATCGTTGTACCGCAGGAGGGCGGCTGTCTGGTACGGCGACGTCATGAAGATGTATTTTGGGTTCATCTGCTTCGCGCGGAGCGCTCATTGCAGGACAGGTTCCAGTGCCACGTTGGCTGACATCCCAAGTGCTTGGGCTCGTAGACGCCTTGGAAGTGGTTGTACGTGCAGGATATCGGAGGGGATCTTAAAGTCGATTTTGGGCGCCTGTATCTGCCAGAAGTCGGTATCAAGCACGAGGATGTGGAGGATGCTCTCCACCTTGCCGTGGTTCCGCTCCTTGTTGGTATACTCGAAACTCTAAGCCTCCTTCAGTTTGGAGATCATCGATGCCTCAGCGTCGTTTGACGCATATACAGAGTGGATAAGACGGTTGGAGAGCCTGCTGCTATAGAACGTTTGGAACACTTCCTGGTCTTCGAGATACTTGAACAGGATCATCTAAAGCAGACAATCAGCATCAGCCGGAGCCGTGCCATGTAGATAGACGTACCGCTTCGTTCAACGCTTGCTCCAGATCAGCCTCCTCGCTCACTTTGTTGCTCGCCTACATAGCGCATCTGCATGACGAGCCAGCAGTTCTGGAGACTTAGTAGTGTTCGAAACGGTAGCAGCGTTGGTGTTGACGAAGTCACAAGTCTTCGAGCGCAGCAACAAAGCCGGCCTCGCCCTTGAAGCTGCGGCTAACGACTTCCTGGTTCCTCCAATGCACTTCGAGCAGGGCGTCGACGTATCCCTTCAGCTCCTGCGGATAATGCAATCACTTTGGGATATACTTAAAGCCAAACCGAGGCATACCACTTGGTCTGCTGCCTCCTGCCCTCCACTCGCAACCACCTACTGTACCGTCGCCAAACCAGCTTTCCGGACATCATCGCACTTCCTACGCAGCGGCTCCAGGCCTTCGGGAATACGAACGAGGAGTGCATCCATCCGTTGAAAGATCCTCGTCCTTGTCAAAGTCGAGCAGGTTCTGGAAGTCGTCCCACATCGTCTGGCGTGTGCGGATCAGGACATCTTCACACTTCGGGATGGCTATGGAGACCACATAAGCCATGCGATACCAAATAGCGAATCAGGCTTACCCCCTTCTTCACGCTCCAGTGCACGTACATCTCCACCCGATCCTCCTCCTCCTTCAGCCTCTCCTCCGCCTTCGTCAGGTACTGAAACACCATGTTCTCAGCTAAGAACTACTCAGATTCGGCCTTGTAGTACTTCTCGGTAGCAATGAGGAATGGCGTTTGGAAAGCGGACTCGTATACGCTCAAACTTGAGCGGTTGGAGTCTTGCTGGTCGAGACCAAGGGAGACTGCAGGATATAGTTAGATCCGCTGGAAAGACTATATCTGGAGAATTCACCGAAAGAGCCGACGACCTGCGTGATCAGGCCGGTGTTCAAGTTGATGCTCTCCCCAATCCTCTGTCGCTCAACAAGGTGCACACACCGCCAAGCAGTGTGACTGGGGCCGACAAAGTGGAGGTGGCGCTTCACGGATCCAGTTCCGCTGAAAAGCGGCCTTCCCTTCGCGCCTCGGTCTCAACCGCATAACTCTACAACCTCCTGCCTCCCTCGACCAAATGTCGCGCCCCTACGAATACCTACGGAAGACCACACAATGGCTAACTGAATTCGGTCTCGCTGGTGTAAGAAGACCATGTTTCATGGCGGTGACACCCGATCCGGCTAAGTCCCGAGGAATGGTGCGTCCTCATGCGGCTTCGTGATCGTCTCACGCGCTCAAGCCTTGTTCTAGCTCTGGCAAAAGCCAAAGTCCGTGAAAGTCCACGCAGGGCCGCACAATCACGAGGAACACTATGCATACATACTTACGTTCGGAATCGATCCCCATCTATGGCGAGCTGGGGTGCCTAACGGCGACATTGCGTATGCGTGTTCATCTCTGATCGGTATTCATGCTCTGACACTCACCCAGCGTTGCGATTAACCGCTGCAGGCTATCGGAGTCTGAATTAAGCACGGTGAACCGAGAACCTCTCACTTCAACCGCTCGTCAGTGCATTCAAAGCGTCTCGCTCCTTGGTTCATCCTGAATTTGCGTTTAGTCGCCCCTTTAGTCCGGTTGGTCCATCGGCCGGACGGCAACGGCAACAAACAGTCGGCTCTCCAAGCAACGTTGCATACTGAGCTGAAGAAGTTCAGCGAACTGGACCTGACGACCCCTCAAGGCTGCCAGCTTGCGCGCATGAACATTTACATGCAGCTCATCGCGAGGCTCAAATGGGACGACGTTCAGGCCGTTGATGCGGAAATTCATCGCGAGTTGAATGGGGTGACAACGTGGGACGAATGGAGGCCTCTGTACAGATCTGTCCAGGGCGTGGCGGGAGACGGCGTGAGACTGGAGTGGAAGGGGCCGACCTCCTCCGACATCGCCAAGCGCCCGTTTTCAGTATCTACCCTCGCACCGCGGAGGCTCCTCAACGTCGCCGGCGCCTTGTCCAGCAAGAAAGGAACAAGCTCGAGCGAGCGCCGAAGTACGGCAAGAAGGCCAAGGTGATGGACACCCGGCGCCCCCATCCGCTCCCAACACCATCCTGTGGGAATGGCGCCGACGCGCGAACTGCGAGCAGGACTGGGAGTGGGTTCGTCGGACTTGCATGCCGGAAGAGACTTGGCGCACGCGCTGCCGTGAGTGCTACTAGCCTGAGTCGGCCAGCTTCGGTGAGCTCCTGATGCCATAATGCATCCTCGGTGGTCCTGACGCGTCGTGCAGAAGACTGCCTCTTGCGCTGCAAAACGGGCGAGAAGTGTGTGCGCGCTGGTGCGTCTGGCCGTCACGTTCCCGCTCGTGTGCCCATTCAACTGACGCATCCCCAGAGTGTATCATCTCCGACATGGTCAATACAGAAGTGATACAGGTCATAGTCAAAGCGGCAAAAGTGCTCGCCTGGGCACCATACTACCAATCAGGACGCCCGCCCGCCGTGAGGGGACGAGGAACGGCTGGACCTGGGCCGAGCCCGACGCCCGCGTCCAGATTCGCACCCCCAAAGTCATCGACCTGACACACGCCGCCGACGGCGACGACAGCATCGAGGCCATCGACCGTTCTGGCGCCTTAAGAAATAGACGGCGATGTCGACCTCACTATACCCGAGCTGCGTCCTGGGTCCGCATGGCCGAGCAAGGCTACCTCACAGGGCTGATGGCCATGATCATACAGGGCTGGTGAGGAGGACCGTGAAGCGCACGGATTCAACGGCGAGCGAGAGAGGGCCCAGAGCAAGCCAGCGCATGTCTCTGGAGATACTGTCACTTAGTCTAAATGTACGCCTCCAGGCAAACCATCCAGCAGCGTATACTGTAAACACGTCCCAGACCCGTGCCCTGGCTGAGCCTAGCACACGGGGCATCTGTTACCCAACGACCACGCCCAACGCCGAGACGACACCGTCACACGATTTTTTACTACAGACTTGAAGGAACCGTCATCAATGGTGCAGCTATGAAGCAATCTTGCCCGGGCATGTACTCCACGCAGACATTGTGCGGTTGGAGCACCAGCGACTCGCGGGACGGTCTCGACGCACTCTCCGACACTGTCCAGCGCGACGATATACGGACAAACCACTTCCCAGACTGCACACCAGACTCCTGCACATAAACCAGGGTGTGCTTGGCCCCCACAGGCAGAGTTTTGTCCACCTCTTCCTCGGCTAGGGCTGGGCGATCGCGCACCGATCACACCCACATAACCCCGATCCATCTCCCGACCGATGTTAATATGCACATGGGGTGGCTATGACGCTCATCGCGCCCGTCGGCGCACGCTCTTTCCCGAATGCGGCGACCCTTCTCCCCAACGTGGCGCTCCACCACCGCAGAGGCGGCAACAACGGCAACAACTGTCCTTGAGGTCGCTGTTGGGGTGGATGTCGTGGTGAACTTGAAGGTGCCAGTGAAGGGCGACGTGGGGGCTGCAGTTGACGTCTCAGGGACCCTTGGCGGAGGTATAGCGGCAGAAATTTATCTACTCTAGGTGGACACTGCCACCCCCAATAGCGTCATCTCCCGTTCGTACGCAGCGGCGACAACAACTAATGAAATTCTTATACTATTGATACATGCATATGGTTCATACTGGCCGCAGAGCTCGGTGGACGGCGTACTCAAGCGTGAGTTCAACGCGTGCCCACTGAGCCCATCGCTCGTCTGAGTCCGTTGCGGTAGCATCCGGATGCGCACCAGCACTCCCAACCAAGGGAGTGTGGTCTACTCATCCGAATGTCCCGGCGTCTCAAGCGTGCGTGCCCCTCAACTCCTCAGTTCGCACTGCAGCGTTCCAAATGCGCACCAGCACTCCCAAGCGAGGGAGTGTGGTCTGCTCATCCGGACGCGCACCGGCGTCTCAAGCCTTCATGCCACCCGACCCCTCACTCATACTCGTCCTTGCTCCAGCTGTCTCCTTGAGGGGATTGGGCGGATGGGTCCGCTTGCACCTGTTGTTGTTGCACCTGTTAAGTAGCTCGCGCCTGCCATTGATTCATGGTTAGTCATGCCCAACCAGCCCCGAGAAAAGTCACTCACTGGCACTTGTTGGGATCCTCACTCGCAAGCCATGCCACGTACCCAGCGTCTCCCCTCGGCTCCTCATTCTTCTTGGGGTGGCGCTCCGCGGGCACTCCCCGATTCTTGCGGCGCTGCTGACGACGGGGCCCGGGTGGCCTGGCCTCCGCCGGCCAGTTCTCGGGGTCGTTCAGTGCCTGTCCCTCCGGCGTGTCATGCCGATCGGCATACATGCGCCCCGAAGCCGGTAATCCTTCAGTGTCATAGGGCGACTCGTCGTTGCAGTCAGCCGACAGAGCACTAGAGGGCGGCTCGGATGGAAGAGGTGGGAGCTCTTGATCGACGGCATCGGCCCAAGAACCAGTAATGAGCGGCTCGAGGCCCCATGGAGGAGGCGGCGGGAGACTGTCGATGGTCGACAATGAACCGACGGGGTTTTCCATCTGGAGAACTACGGGCTGAGGCTGAGGGCAGTATTCTTCGGGGAGCGAGAGGCGCGTAAGGTCGTCCTCCAACACGGCGAGCAGCTGGAACAGCTGGGGCTCGCTGGTACTTCCAAATCTTTCAGCCAACATCCTGCCTATCTCGGCCAGAATTGCTTGAGGTGCCTCGGCCTGTGAATTGAATACCATGTTGAACGTGTCCGGACCGCTGGATGAAATTCTGTAAGCAGCTGAGCACAGAAGGAATGAGTCCTACTTACCATATCGCAGGATGAATGAACCACAGGAAAAGCAGCTCGCCGACCGCGACCGCCTGGGAATATCGATGATCCTCATGGTTGGGGAACGTCGCCTGAAATGGATATCGTCAGCATTTGGTGCAGAATCTCCCAACCCGAATACGCACCTTTATCGCCCTAAGGAGTTCGCCGGTAATGCTTCTTGGAGCCGTCCCAATGGATCTTGATGTATCGTTTGCAACGTCGTTATGGGAGACGTCACTGGAGGCGCCGGAGGGCATCTCCTCTGGGTTGATCGCTGCATGGTGCATCACCACAACATCCGTCTCTACGTTGATCGCCGGTTGACCGATGACTGCATTCACGGCCGCGTGCAGTGTCTCCCGCAGCCAGGAAACTTGAGTGGGCCTCATGTACTGCAGAACGACAGAGAGGAATGTCGGATGCGACTCGAGGGCTGCGGCGATGCTTGGTGCCGATCGGACTACTCTGTAAGCAACATGATGGAACACCTTGAGGAAAAGATATTGCTCGCGTTGCTGATCATCGCCGAACGATTTCAGAGTGTCGAGGTCAAGCGTGCGTTTTGCTGTTTCGACGAGTTCGACTTTGGACATGCGGAAGAATAATTGGGCCAGATATTCGTCCCTGAGATGCTGCAGGTCACGCCGTTCTTGAGAGGACTCTCGCTTTCCATCGGCAGCAACGTCTGAGGGGCGCGCATCAGGAAGAGAATCGCCATGGATAGTTGGCGCAGCTGCGTGAAATGATCCACAGGTCTTCTCCAGAATATCCTGTGGTTCAGTCTCCACGGGCTCTTTGAACGACCTGAGACGCTGACGGTCCAATGCTATCTTGCCATCGAGCTCAGTTATTTCACTCTGCAGCTGTCGATTCTTGAGTATTGCTTCAAGGACTAGCTTGTTAAGTTGTTCGACCTCGATGTCACCGTCGAATTTTAATCCTGAGACATTGAGGTGAAGAAAGGAATCCATGAGGTTTCTGATGATGTCCCGTTCCATGTTGAGCTGTCGGTAGTGTTCGCGTTGCTGCTTCATTCTGAACAGGGACTGGATCTTGATAATCTTGGATACATACGCCCGGTCTCGGTCCCGTTGCTCCTTCATCCGGAAGAAGGTCTGGAACATGATTATGCCCTCTTCGGGTGAGTCGAACTCGGCGAGTTTGCTTCTTATTTGCTGGGGTGTAGGGAGTCCCCGGATATGACCTTGGAGTCCAACTGTCCAACGGACAATGACGCCGATCCATCTCCCCAAGTCTGCCCATTGTCTTCTCTGGAGCCACCCGGGGGCATGTGCTTGCAGATCAATGAAAGAATTCACAACGCGCAGTTCAGATTGTTGGTCCTGTCGAATGGAATGGCTCCGACGAGCTAGCGCGCCACGAGGAGCCGCTTGCAAGGTCATGATCAAAGGATTCAGCGCGTCGTTGCCCTCAAGCAGCTGGCGATTGGGGACTTGGACGTGGGATCCGGGGGAAGATTTGACCATATAGTAAGTCCAAATAGTGCCCATGACCAACAGGACTGCCCCGATGAACGCTGAGAAATCATTAGGAACATGCATGATGACACCGCACTAACGCACCGAAGACAATCAAAACATCATGGTAACTCATATGCACATGCGTGTGCAGAGTAGTTGGCGTGGGTCCGGATGAGATTGAGATTATTACAGACTGTGATACACGTGTCGCGTCGAAGATCTGAAGGCAGGTTGTCGGCGGAGGAATTGGGTCCCGCTTTACATGTTCAAGTAGGACGTCGACGTGTGAATTCACCAGTTTAATCTTCACGTCTGTGAAGCATGAGCGAAGCTCATGCTCCAGATGAGCGATCATCGAGTAACCTCCCATTCCTAATAAAATTGTAAGTGATCACTCCGGGCTAGTCTGCTGGTGACTCACGATTGAATAGAAGCCATGACCCAACAACAACTGTTGCAATGCCAAATGCCACGAGCGAGACATCTAATGAAGGCCGTATGCCAGGCGGCGTCGCGTTTGGAGTTTCCACGTCCATTGATTGACACGGGGGTTCGGGATGAAGGTGAACGAAGGGAGGGACGCCATCACCCACGCTGGTATATAAGGTCTGTGAGAATTGGTCCCGCCGCCCGGGACATTGACATGAGGCCTGTCGCTTCTTATTCGGTGCTTCGCGCAGACGGGCTTCGTGGACGGAAGCAGTTTCATAGGCCACGAACGGGTCTTTCCACGCACTTCTAAAGAAGCCGAGCCAAAGCGTCCGCAGACCATCGTCTCCACTGTCTCCACTGATGCTATGGAACTCGGCGCATTCCTGCCCAAATATTTAAAACCAATCTGTGCCGCAAAATGTCCTCTGCTTCGCTCGTATTGGCTGGCCAACGGCGCCTCAGAGAGTTTACAAAACACGAACGAAGTCCTCTTAGGTTAGCTCTATCTCTGCAATAACCGGAATACCAGAGCGCGAGGCAGATACAGATGTAAATACTCGTTATTTTGCCTAGGTAGATTCAAATCGCTGGAAACGAAAGTGATCACTTCTGCGGTTTTAGTTGAAGGAGGATTGAGCTTGACACATTGTGAAAAGGGGACGATTGGTCAAATTGGAATGTAAGTAGGGGTTTTCATCCGCCAACATAAGTCTCTCGATAAGGGCGGATATGTGTGGCGCTCCATAGTATCGCTCTGGGAGATAGTGCCGCCCATATGATCCACTCGGACATGTGCTTCGTAATTGGGTGCGAACATGGGATTAACAACCAACGCTGGTGGTGATCAAGTAATCAAATGCTGACTGCTGTTTGCCGCCGCAGGACTACGATGCAATGGTGGACGGTATGTAGACCACGAGTATGTCTATTACGACCGAACCCGGGAATGTGCACTGGACAAGAACAGCATAACCAATGAACGCGTATAAGATCATGCAATTGAAAAGGAAAGATATTTCATCCATCTATGATGCTGCCTCACCGGCATTAATGCAACGATATCTATGGCGTAATTTATTCGTGGTGAGTCATTCCCGTCATGTCGATGTTGGCGAGAGATTCACCATCATCTGTACGACCTTTAGTAACTCTCAATGCGCATCATGTGGGGATATGTACATTCTCCCTTTGTTGGGCCAACCAACTCTGCGGCTGTAACGGCGACCCGTTCCGTGACGCAGCGGACCGAAGCTGCGCCTGTTTCTGCTGCGAGTCACGAACGCAGAACGAGCTTCGCAGCTGCTGCTGCTCCCGATCGTACGTGGCTGGATTCTCGTTGATGGTTCGCTGAGACAATGTGCACGTTCGTTACACATGGCTGATATTCAATACCAAATCCGACCTTGAGAGGCGCAATATCATCCGCCACCGACTGTATCCCAGCCTTGTACGCCTGCTCCGTCTCCGTGATCGTATTCTGCAAGATGACAGTCAGAATTTGAACGTCAACGGCGAGACGTGCCGTACAGGGTCAACCTTCCCAGGTGCTGCTTATTGAACAGCTCGTTATGCTTTCAATGAAATACGAAAGGTCAGATAGTTCCAAACTCGGTGTGACGTACCTGTCTAACCTTGATTAATTTCTGCCTTACTGCCTTTGCTTCAGCTAGGCGTCTCGTCTGCGAATTCGATAATCCGCTTCTTCGCGTCCTCTGGCAGGTACTTACCGGCAATAGATGCGCGCAGGTTGCTGCATCCCATCAGCATCGCACACGTTCTCCAAGTGTAGCAACGTACCCAATATTCCTTTCCCGCCTCAGCATCGCTTCCCTCTGCCAGATGCCGTCACTCTGCAGCTCGATTTCCCCTGAGCGGGGTGTTGACCTGCTCCATCTGTATGTTGCTCTTCTCCCGCAGATCTTTCTCCACCCGCTTTCGGCGATCGAGCAGCAAGATCATCATTGCCCTCCTTGTGGTAGGTTTCTGCTTGCGCCACTGTTTGATCTGTGGGAGAGGAAGGTACTCCGCTGCCCGCTCATCCCGATGCACATCTTCCGCTTCTCCATCGTCACAAACACCTGCAGTGTGCGCTGAGAGGAGGGGCGCGGGTCATATAGTTCTTGGATTGAGACCACGCTCGGGAGCTAGGAGAGGTGCGGCGGGCCGACCTCGGAGGTGGGTTCAGTGCGCTCTGAGGGGATGGTTGTGGACGGCTCGACGGGGAGGTTGAGAGCGGGCCGAGCGCGTGCCATGCAGTCTGGGCGGCGTAGAGCGCCCGTGTGCAAAGCGAGCCGGGATTCGAACACCTGGGCCAGCAGGTGAATAGGGCACTTCAACACAAGCGACCCGAAGTTGAGTTGGATTACGATGCTGTTGAGCACGGTCCAGCGGAGTCTCAAGCAGCATGCGAATTCGCAAGTGAGAGAGCTCGTTTGGGCCGTGCTGAGCAGCGTCGCATTCCGAGCCATGAGAGAAGTCCTCATGAAGCAAACCAGCAAGACCGGAAGAGAGCGCCATGTCGGACATAGACGAGAACACTCGGATGTTAACAGAGGGCTTGTATACATCACTCGAAGCCTCTGCTACGACCAGTCCTGCAAGCCGACGCTGAACACGGTCCTCGACACAGCAATAGATGAACTAGGAGCCCCTGCCTTCCAGGAGGAATACCATAAAGGGACCAAGCGACGTCGTCCTGGTGCTCCTGTCCAGTAGAAAGGGCAAAGGAATCTTGGGTAGAGCAGATCCAGGAGTGTGCAGACATGGACGTGGTCACGACTACCCGAGCAGCGGGAGTCGACCAGTGCGACGTCTGCAGACAACCCACACCTCTCACCAGGGACGAACCCGTTCCATGAGCAACACACGAAGGGCTGCCGTATTCCCACTAAACAGCGTGTAGCTATTGGGACACCCGCATCTCTTCGTGCGATCCACACGAACGATGGCGGTCCATCGCAGACAGAACGACCGACAACGCACTCGCCCGGATCTCACGCTGTCCCTAGTGAAGCACTCGCGGCCGCAGAGCATAGTATTAGACTATGCAATGGACATGCGTAGAGCCAGAGGAGGAGAGACCCGAGCGGATGCCAGGAGGTCGTCCGAGAGAAAGACGCGTTAGCTTGCGTCACAGGGTTCGCTTAGCCTTGAATAGTCCATCAGATGTCCCAACCCCGAAGCAATCAAGGTGGAGATACAGTTGTGCCACATAGAAAATCAAAGCTGTCACCACCTAGTGCCGTGGCGCCGAATTGCCGAGATGACCCTGCGTGTGAAATTTCACGTGGGGCGCATACTGCAACGTAGGAGTCGCTATGGGTGCTAGGACCCCTATGGATGCTGCATAGCCACATGTAGCCAGGGATAGCGAAGTGGCTTTTGAGTGATGCAGTTGGAGCAGCCCGAAGATAGACACGCCGAAAGTAGCGCTCATCATACAACTGCTTCCCAGTACCTGGGTACTTCAGGTGGATAGCACGACCCGGCATCGGCATGACGCCGGGATTTCCGATATATAGTGCTTCCGCGCTTTGCTGGCATGTGACGCTGGAGCAGCGGGTGGTGTTCTGGACGAGCAGAAGCTAGACGGCGAGCCACGGGCGTCATACTCGCCCAAACAGGCTTGCTAACCGAACAGAATGCGAACCTTGAACATTGCGAAGCGTTGATCATGATTTCCCGCATACAAAGCTATGGATGTGGAGCGCCTCTTCAACGTCTGGAACGCGCTGCGGCGTCATTGCCAGATAACTGCGGATCGTTTGATACTTGCCAATACGTCCATGCAGCTCACAGAGCCGTATGTCCACCGGTGGATCCGAACCCACCAGCTCCGCGAAGCGTCTCCTCCAGGTCCTGTGTAGAACATTGAGGGACGCCGTAAGCCGAGCCAAACGGATGTACGTACTGCCACCTCCATAACTGCCGGAGTCTCGATCTTCTCGATGATCAGCTGAGCGATGCGGTCGCCTTCCTGGACTGCGCAGACCGGGATACGGTAGATGAGCGCATGTAGAATCATAAAGCGGAAGGCTTACCCTCGAAGTCCTTGTCGCTCAGGTTGAACAACAGGACGAACACGATCCCACGATAGTCGGCGTCAATAACGCCCGCCCCGGTGTCGATCATGAACTTGGAAGCTGTGCGGCTCATTTGAACGGGAATGGTCCACGTTAGATCGGGAATAGCTTACCGAGCCCGCTCCGGGGAGCGACGCGTCCGTAAGTGCCGACCGGGACGGCAATGGATATCTGGGTGTCGATGAGCGCCTTCCCGCGCGCGGGGATGGTCTTCTTCTCAGCACTATGGAAAACGTCTCTCAGGCGCTTGCCACCATCTACATTGCATCACCAACGCACCTGTACAAGTCATAGCCAGCGGCCAACGGGCTCCCTCTGGTCGGCAGACGCGCCTTCTCGCTATGCTTCTTGATGAGGAGCTGGCTCGTCGGAGCGGATACCGAAGATCCTTCGGGTTTGGCGACCTCCACCTTGTTGCTCGTTCCATTGGTAGTAGACATTTTCGCAGGGGGTTCAGCGGGGTGAGCAGAAGATGCCTGGCGCTTGTGGGTGCTCATGTAGCTTTTGGAGGAATGGACGCGTCGAACGATGGACGCGACGCGTAGAGACATGAGGCGTGATGTCCACGTGGAGTAGGCGAGGAAGGCCCTTATCGTGTGCCTACTTTAGCTCTCCGTCTACACGTCCAACCCCTGCAATTCACTCGCAAGCCTACACCGACGATGCCCGGAAGACTTCACAACAAGGTTGCCATCATCACTGGAGGCGGCTCGTATGTCCTTCCCTGGTACAATCCCGGTGCCGAAGGCGTCTGACGCGACCCCAGCGGTATCGGCCTCGAGTCCGCCCTTCTCTTCTCGTCCGAGGGCGCACACGTTGTGCTGGCAGACATCAATCTCGCCGCCGTAGAGGCCGCGGGCTCTGGCCGTGAAATGCGATGTGAGCAAGGAGCATGAGGTGGAGGAGCTGGTCAAGACCGCTGTCACGGAGTTCGGGAGGCTCGATGTGATGGTGAGCCCCCTATCGCCCCGCATGCAGCCATAAGTGGAGCTTAATCATGTACTCAGTTCAACAATGCTGGCATTATGCACCCAGACGATGACAATGCGCTGAACACCGAGGAGCGCATCTGGGACCTGACAATGAACATCAACCTGAAGGGTGTCTGGTTTGGCTGCAAGCATGCTATCGCTGCCATGCGGCTGAACAAGACTGATACTGCGAGCGGACTGCATACCGGGGGTAGCATTATCAACACTGCGAGCTTTGTCGCGCTTACGGGAGCGGCAACGCCACAGCTGGCTTGTGAGCATCAGTTCCACATCGGTTGACTAGGATCTCACGCTTTCTCGCAGACACTGCCTCGAAAGGCGCTGTTCTTGCGATGACAAGAGAGCTCGCGATGGTGCACGCAAGAGAGGGCATCCGTTTGAACTCACTGTGCCCTGGTCCTCTCAAGACTCGTACGGCAGTTTAACCCTCTTACGGCTAACATACTTAGCTATGACACAGCCCTCCTCATGGACTTCCTGAACACGGCTGAGAAGCGCGACCGGCGCATGGTGCACCTCCCGATGGGCCGCTTCGGCGAGGCGATAGAACAAGCCCGGGCTGCTCTCTTCCGTACGTCCTTCCAACCCACAGATAACGTCTGAGATTCTGATCTTTTCAATACAGTGGCGAGTGACGAGTCCAGTTACATCACCGGCACCGATTTCAAGGTCGACGGCGGCCTGTCCAGCTGCTACGTGACCGCTGTTGGCGAGCCGATCCTCCCACCACCTGTCAACCTTGCGCCTGCCAAATGAGGCATCCTGACGAACATGAAGGGAACAGAGATGTAATGAGAAGAGTGTAGCGCGAGTAGAAAGCGAATAGAAGAAAGTGCATGTGCAGCCTTCCACACCTCTCCCTAGTGTTGGTTCCGCATTATAAGTGCTCTGTCATTTGAGATATTCGCTCAATCATCGTTTGCCAGCCGGGGATACCAACTCAACATTCCACCAATCACTGGACGTCCGAGCACGGGCGCTCAATCAGAATCCCTTAGCAATGCCGGAATCATTCGAGCTGTCCCTTGAAAGCGCACGGAAACCTGACCCCAACCCCGGCAGCCGAGAGGGGCATCGTGGTCGGACGACCTATCGTTACTCGCTCCTAGCCCCTCCCCTCAGTCTACCTTCGTTCACGACCACCATGTCCTATCTCTACTCGCTCATCACTGGGCGGCCGTCCCATAACAAGAGACGGCGATTGAGTATTACGCCCGGTGCAGGCTATGCGCCGATACTCGAGGACCCAACAGAGCCTCGGACGCCAGCGTCGCTGGAGCAGCAGATCACTGGTATCCCTCCACTGGGGAGAGGGGTGAAATGGGTGCACTTTAGTTTGGGGGCTGCGGTGCTACTGCCATGGAATGGTGCGTTTCGCGAACCTTGTCGCTATGAAGGGCGCTGATGTGGACTTTCAGCGATGATCACGGCGATGCCATACTTCCTATCGAGGCTGGAAGGATCGTCGCTCAGAAGTGCATTTGCGTCGTGGTTATCAACCTCATTCACAGCGGCGAATTTCGTTGTACTGGGTTATGCCACATACAGTCGAACCTGTCATTTGGAATGACGGTCACTTTGCATCACCTCTCATATCGTATCGGGCGGGGCGTGCATGATGAAGATGCAATAGGATATGCATCGATACCTCCGACTATGCATAATGCATCACCCCTGGAGCGCTTTCCTACTATAATATTCCATTTCACAGGTGACTCTTTTCGATACGATTTTCTAACTCCGACAGCGCCTCGGGGGCAATACAGCGCGTCGGTGGCTGGAATTAAGTGACCACCAGGAGCCAGAGCCCATCGGAGATAAAAAATAAGTGTTATCTCCTACACATTTGCCTCCGGCCCCTCTCTCCGTAGGAATCACCTGTGAGGATGCATCAAAGGGGCTCGGAATCTAGGTGATTCCAATGCACAGGTTCGACTGTATACCTCGAATGTGGTATGATTGAATGTGTAGTCCCTTATCTGGCCGCTCACTGCGTGCTAGGCACAATCGGGAACGCGAATACGAGTATCCCATGGTCGCCATTATTGTCATGTTCATCCTCCTGACTCCTCGTTCCCGCATCACCGGGAGGGTATTTCGCTTTTGCTATCGTCATCGGCACGCTGCTTGCTTCCGCCGGCTCGTACACGTCGAACGCCATCGGTGAGTATCTACTCAGTTCGCGTGACCGATCCTGCTAACGAATTGCGCAGTTGCCCTTGCCTCCATATTCGGGCCTATGGCCATGCAAGCGGTCATGTCTGGTCAAGCAGCCATCGGTGTTCTCGTATCGCTGGTGCAGCTAACAAGTGCCTGGCTAAGCGTAGCCGGCAGCGGAGCCTCCCCGGCAGGAGCTGCTCGTAGCGCCTTCGGTTTCTTTGGGGTCGGAGTAGTCTTCCTCATCGGTTGCCTCTTTTCTCATGGCTGGTTGACGAGCTTGAGGGTGTACGCAAGGGCGATGGAGCCGTGGGTCAACGGGACAGTGGGAAGCAGTACGCCGGCACTGCAGGGAGAGGAAGGGGAGACGACCATTGGGGAAAGCGTGGAGCGCACTGTCACGTTGGGTCAGAAGAGGGATGTCAGGACGCTGTGGAAGGTCGCAAGGAAGAACCTGACATATAACCTAGCGGTGGGATATGTCTTCATTATAACCCTCGTAAGCCTATCTTCGTGTGGGTGGCGCTCATGCTGACACCTGCGCAGGCTGTCTTTCCACCGATCACAACCTCCATTCAATCCGTCCATGACCCTGCATCATCCATCTTATTCAATCCTCTGGTCTTCAATGCACTTCACTTCTTCATGTTCAACATGGGCGACTGGATCGGCCGTCACCTCTGCACATACCCACTCTTCCTTACCTGGAAGGCCCGCAACCTCCTGGCGTACTCGCTTGCTCGCACTATCTTCATCCCTCTATTCCTCATGTGCAATGTAGAAGGCTTCGGTCGCGGCAACTCCCCTATCATCAACTCCGACTTCTTGTACATGCTCATTCTGCTCTTCTTCGGCATCACGAACGGCAATGTCAGCAGCAACATCATGATGGCCGCCCCCAGCATAGAGCACAACAAGTCACTGCTCAGGGAGGAGATCGACACGGCGGCTACTGTAGCAAGCTTCTGCTTAATGGGAGGCCTGTTGACTGGCTCTATTTTGAGCTTTGCAGTGAGAGGTTGGGTCTGCGGATGCGACCCATTCAGCGGTGGCTGAGGCGGACGGCGAAGTCCGCAGAGATGAAGGGAGAATTATAGATTGCTAACATCACAGCAAACTGTATCATTGTAGATATACCCCAATGCACGGTCAATTCCTCATCTTGCCCTTGCCCGTACCGCCGCCCTTGCCTCTGCTTTTTCGAAGGACCTGCTCGCTTTGAGCTCTCGCGTACGGAACTTCGTCTATCACGTTCATCCCCGGTGGAATGTACTGATTCTTCGCAGGCTTGAGAACAATGTGGTTGAGCTTGTCCATCTTCTTCAGCTTCTTCGACATGTGTCTCCGCATCTTCCTTGCAATCTTCTTGCCCTTTGGCGTCCTCATGAGCCTTGAGAACACGCTTCCTCTTCCATCGTTCCTCCTCGGCGCGGTCGAACTTCCACGTCGCCTCCAGCTTGATCTCCTTGTAGGTCCGGCCGTCCGCATACGCCTCACTCTGCTTGACCTCCTTCCGGATCGCCCGCTCCAACCGCACCAGGCGGTACGGCTCACGCTGCTGCCAGCGCTTTGTTCGACTGGCACGGGACCAGTATGAGGAAAGCTCGCGTGCTACGAAATGTTCCATAGGCTGCGAGGGGTCTGCCCCGGCCGTCTCCAGATACTTGTTTTCTGGTGTTGGCTCATCAGGCTTGTGGAGACCGGGGTTCAGAGTAGGAGCAGGGGGCACCCATGTTATCTTCAGAGCCTCTTCCGCAGTGGTATCGTGTGGGCCAGCTATTCCAACGTGGTGATTAGCCCCGCGTCACAGAGTGTAAAGACTACTCACGATCCGCTCGCTCTCTGGGTTTGGATTCCGGCCAAGGAATCTCGATCCTCACACGATCCCCGTCCTCATCATACTTGGGCGGCAGCGCTGGGGATGTTGCAGCAGCGTACCGTGTGAACACATATCTTCCAAGTCCCTTTACGTAGGTGGGTGTGGTGCGCTGTACACGGGTCGCGTACACAGGAAGGATGCGAGGCTCCGTCTCGCCCTCTAAAGGAGGAAACTCGAAGTCTCCTATGTAGAGTTGAACGTTGCTGTAGTGTACTGGCATGGGTGAGAGATTGAATCTCGGAATGTCAGGCTCGTGCATGGGGTTGGCCACGGCGATCTTGTGCTGTGGGCAGCATTAGGATTGTGACGTGAAGTGGTCCAAGCAAAGAGCGTACTTGAGGGCCATCCTTGAGGTACAGCCAGTTCTTCTCCCTATCAACCTCAGCAACCTCTATCCTGTCCTTTTTCTTGAACTCGTCCTTCCCAGTGATCATTCGGACCTTGTCCCCGGGAGTGATGTTCCACCACTTTATGCGTTCCTTCGGCGGGACCCATTTCGGCGTGTGCGCCCTCGGAAGTCGGACCAAATACGTGCTTCGTTCTTGCTACAAGATGGAGTAGATTTGTCTGTGGCTTGCTTGTCTTGAGGGAGCGAGGAACGAAGGCGCGGACGCCCATTTCGCGCTGAGGACGTGAATGGGCAAGGCGCAAGCAAGGAGTGCCTGAAGGTGGGTCGCGATATTTGGACGGAAGCTTTTCATGAAGTTGACTTTCCTCCCTGGCTTCGCCGACACAGTCGCATCGATTCCTTCGACGAGCAACTCGGGCAAGATGTTTCCAACATTGATAGTACGGGAAGCGTCGACATCTGCCATGAAGGTCGTCCTACCCGTGCAAAGCATCGGTCATCGTGTTTTGGAAAGACGTCAATCACTCTATGAAGTTCTCTCCAAGCTACCGAACGACGGAGTCGGGTTCGGCCTCCTGCAGACACGATGGCGTGGGAAGCAGATATTCGACAGCTACTGGCACATCAGCCGGGTCAAGTTGAAGAATGAGGGCACGAAAGGAAAGGCGTGGGGCAGGCTGGTCTGGAAGGGTGCGTCTGAGCCCCATGTACAATACATGAGTGACGTGCTGATTGTTTGGGACAGGCAAGGTCGTATCAAAACACCAGGAACAGATTAGAGGAGGGCTCAAGTACTTCTGGACAACCGCATCACCTTCCGTCATACCTTTACCCCGACATGTGCCGGATGGAGACTTGAGCTCAGCGCCAATACCAGCGGAGGTTGCTGCCAAACCCGTCGCAGCATAATCGAATCATTCCGATCAAGTGGAGGACGACGAGAAGCATACCTATGCCGCCAGTGTCTAGTCGAGAAGGATACAGTGCGGGTGCTGCCCGTGTCTCACTGAAATGGGCAGGGTGGGCTTTAGCACACGCCGCACAGGCGAGGGGGGCTTGAGTAGTCCGATCTCGCTCTGCATGTATATTGCGCAAGATGTAATGCCTTATTTGAATTCCTATCGATACAGCAGGGCCAATCTCACGCCTTCAACCGTCTCTTCAGCTTCGTAGCTGCCACCCCAGTAACTCCGGCCTTCGCTCGACCTCGTTTCTGAACTACTGCCTCAACCACAGTGTGCACCTTCACTGGTCGTCCGCGCTTGGGCTTCTCCGCCGCAGGCTTGGCTTTCGAAGGACGAGAGATCTTCGATTTCATGGGCTTCTTCTTTGTTCTGGATAATTTCCTCGTCATTGCCTTTGCGCGCGACGTCGTTCCCTTCGACTTGGCAGTCTGTTTTAAGGTCCCTGCTATCGTGCGAGACTTCCTCTTCGAAACTGCCGTTCTCGTGTTCGGACCTCGTGCAGGTGGACTCGCTAGGCTCTTGCGCCTTGCTCTCTTCCTCTTCATCGGCAGCTCCTGGATTGACGGCTCGTTCTCTGCCTCTTCGCCCTCCTCATCGAGCTCGAGTGCGTCGTCCTCCAAAGCCGAGGTGGACGCAGTCCGTTGGCGTAGCCGGTGGTAACAGCCGCGGATGACGTCTCCCCAGAGCACAGTGGTCTTGCACTGATTGCACTTGCCGGAGCGTGGTAACAGGGGATCATGTGAGGCATGGGACGCAAAATCCCGTCCAAGGCAGTCGATGTGCGAAACGCTCGTGCAGCCGTCCGAGGGACAACTTGCGGTTGTGAGAGGTTGAGAGACGTCCACTTTCTCGCGGCAGATGCTGCACTTCGGATGTCTGGCGAGCCCCTCGACTCGAATTTGGTTTCCTAGCATGATATCACGAAATTTGACATCGGCGATGTCGAAACCGGCCTTGCTCACATCTTGTGCTCCGGCTTTCGTAACGCGCAGCTTCTTGGTGGTGACTTTGCATCCCGCTGGTAGCTTGCCGCTTGTGTCCGCAGCAGCCTTCCAGGCTTCCACAGCGTGGGCATCAAGAAGCGTCACATGGAGCGGCCAAGCGTGATATGTTGGGCTGGAAACCATGGTTCTCACGACTCTGCATTACAACCAGATCAGCAGCGAGGCTGGAAAGGTAAATAATGACCCACGAGACAATCCGAGGGAGCTTGGACCTTCCTATGATGGTGGGAAAGTGATGTGCGAGATGTCGGCTCTTCCATGGGTGCTGCAAAGCCCATTCGAATTGCAGAGCGTGCAGCTTGCTCGGGAAGCCGTGCACGAGCATGCTCATGATCCATGGCCGGTCAAGAGAGGTCTTGCGCGCACCCTGAACACCGGCGAGAACGCATCAGCGACCATAGGAAACAAAGGGTAATCTTAGCCTACTTGAGTGAGCTCGCCATTATGTTGCCGGAGCCTCCTGGCTGGGTCGGTTGTGGTGCCGATGTAGGTTTTCCGACCCCGTGGACGCGTACCCAACGATCGGAGCACGTAGCAAGCGTAAAACGGCGGAAAAGTGTGTTCTCGGGGGATCTCGACAGGCAGCGGCTTAACTTTAATCTTTCTGGGTGCCCACCTACATATCGTGGCAAGCATAGACCGGTCGTGTAGAGCAGTGGTGTACCAGACATTCAATGGTTGGGTAGGAGCAAGTCACGGGCGCGTAAAGAGGCGCGTATAACCAGACCACGGAGGCAGACCCAAGCATGATAACCGCGTTTCGAGCCAACGAGTCGTCGCCCTGCACGCGCCCACCATCACACCATCTACCCCAGCTTTGCCCTCATCCCCAATCCGTTCATACCGTTCTCTCTCGACAACACGCTGATATCTACGACAAGCAAATACGATTATTAACGATAACGAGGATGGAGGGCGAGGACTGGCTGGACAGGTGCGTGTGCTCTACCGCTGGTTGGGAATAGGGTCTCATCAGGTGATGATGAATAGCCAATTCGACAGGGCGGTCGAGATCGTACAAGGGTGCGGGATACCGTGAGAGCATGTGGTCTCCGAGTGCTAATGCAAGAGTGTAGTCTATCGAAGACCGGACCGATCCAGACCGGCTATGAGGAGAAGCTGGCAATGTAC
>KV417367.1:0-41020 GCA_001630345.1 Calocera viscosa TUFC12733
CTTCACTGTCAAGTCCTGTCGACTCCCCAGTACTCTTCTTACTACTGTCGAATATCGACTATTCGCCACATCTTGTCTACTCTTGGGGTTGTGTTCGACCAGCAGCCTTGTTGGATCGTGTTGCCCTCACAGTATGTTGGCAGCTTACACATTTTCATAACGTTGACTAATGCACTGCCAGTGCTTCGAGCACTTCTCCGAGTCATTCCGGTACTTCACACCGCCCATTCCTGCCGAGTATCGCGACGATTTGAGACGAGCACTAGAAGCCTTCGGCATGCCAGAATACCCTTCCAGCCCAGTCAAACAAAGTCCAACAAAGTCGGCAATCACGAAGGCAAGCCCATCCAAGCGCAGTCCGGGCAAGCCGACGATGATTGGACGCAAGGGCTCGAATAATGATGAGCGGATCGAATGCCGTACCGGAATCTGCAAAAGCCAAGGCAACAAGGCATGCTGTGTTCTTTCCTGTAGAACATGCTGCCGCAAACGGCAGAAAGAAGGAGGCCAAGCTTGTGATGTGCACAAACCAGACAAGCTATCGCACCTCAAGCTGCTGTGGGACTGTACTCACCAGGTGGACAAGTTGCGGAATCTCAAGCTTCTATGGGATGGTCCTTACAAGTTGGACAAGGTGCCGCATCTCAAGCTTCTGTTGGATGGCCATTACAGGCTGGACAAGCTCTCGCATCTCAAGCTGCTGTTGGCCACTGGACCGGAAATACTCCAGGACAACACTTTCCGCCAACGCAAGCAGCACGTGCCTTTCAGGGAGTTGCGGAACACCGCAACAATGTTCTTGGACACCTTGTGCATGACGACTACTCTACCATTCGAAAGCAGCAGCTGGCAGATACAGCATTGCGCCGTCAGGAGGAAGAGCAGGCGCACGCTCGCGCTGCAGAGAAAGGCAGACTGTTTACACTGGTTGTTGTTACAGAGGTATGTAACAGGTGATCTTACGCAGGCGATACTGATGGGGGGTCGATAGACCACAAACATCACATTTGGTGGTCTTTTGGCCCTTCAAGATGATACTGGGTTAACGATTCGAATTTCGGAGTTCTCGCATGTCATGAAATGGCTTGCCGATCATCTAGGACCGGACTTCAATTCTCTCGATCTGTATAGGGCTGAAACCCGCACGTGGGAGAACTACAAGTGTGATGTAATCCGGACTGTGAAAAGCGGTGAACGACTTCTTTGTCGTGTTGGGAACGTGCCAGACAGTCATCCTACGCTACGCCAAGAGATCTTGAAGGTTTCTTATCCGATTCGATCGCACGATGGCCCTCGCCGCGGGCAGAGGCCTGGATATGGCATTGCAGTTGAAACAAGCGACAATTCAAAGGGGATTCTGAAGACGAAGGAGAAGAAGCAGAAGCAGGAGGAAGACACCGAGGAACAGCAGCAAATATTCGAGAGAAAGAGACGAGCCAACTCTCATACTTCCAGCGAACCTGAAGTTATGCTGCTAGGAACACCTCGACAAACCGCTTCTCGCCCTCCGTCCGTCATCCAGCTGTCCTCTGACGATGACAGGCCGCCCAGTCCCAGTCCTCCGAAAGCCATTGTAAAGGCAATACCTATCACAGTCCGCCGTGTCCGTATGTCAAACTGGCCGGGTAATCGATCATTTGGAGAAGTCTGCCAGCACATGGTCGATGTAGAGCGTCTGAGAGGTAAAGGACATCCATACGAAGAAGCAGTGTCGAAGATCACAGGTTGTGAAGTCTCCCACTCGACCTGGCATGATAACATCGACTGCATCAAGGACGCCAATGAAGACACGCTTGGCAAGTTCGATCTAGACCCAAATCGAAGTTGGCATCATTTCCGGCTTGAAGTGCATGCAAGCGACCCAAAGTATTTGGCGAAGAAGGAGAAGCGGAAGGAGAGGAACAAGTCGAAGAAGCAGAAGACTTAGAGAATGACGAAGTATTAATATCGTTATATGCTTGCTTTCGCTCATTTTTTTTGAAAATACCTTTTATGTTGACTTCAACTCCCACGCTCCTTCTGCCGCCAGCTCATTCTTTAACCTACAGCATCTTTCCTCTAGATCGAAGATCACATTCTTTGAATTCCTGTTAGCTCACATAGACAGATCGTCTACTTAATGACATTCAATTACTGTACATACCTCAAGCGGCTGCTAGACAAACTGAAGCACCTCAAGCGACTGCGAGACAAACTGAAGCACCTCAAGCAGCTATTGGACTATCTGTACTACCTCAAGCGGCTGCAAGACATGTAATGCCTCAACAGGGCGAACAAGTTCAATAATGTCATATGTACATACAGGCACAATAAAAGAGTTAGTCTGCTATAGCACTAGGGGGAATCAAGTGCGGAGAATGTCCACGTTTTCTGAGTTCCTCTACCAGATGGTGGTTCCGCTCCTTGATGACTTCGTCAAGGAAAAATTCGTATTGTACAGGCAACATCTCGCGGATAATCGTATGAAACTTGTTCAACCAGGCGTTTGTCTGCTCGCACGCGGAGGAGTTGAATGTCCAGCGCTTGTTCTCTTCGTCAAACAGCTGCGGATATGCCATTGCATTGCAATGACGACTGCAATAGACGTCGCTTTCCGAGTGCTTTGACTTAAAGTGGAAAATATCGACGACCAGTGCAGTATCGTGGAAAAAGTCTTGCAGACGAGGTCGATCAGCAATATAACGGTGCAGCGAACAGTTGTTGTCAAAGAACAATACATCGGGTCGAGATTGCCGAGTCGGAAAGACGGTCTGCAAGAAGTCCTGCGCGAAGTGAAAGGGTGAGACGGGATGAATACAGTAATGAAGAACTGGACGAACTGCGACAGAGCTGAGAGCTTCAGCACCATAAAAAGTAGCTCGGCCCAAGATAACACCGCAAGGGCGTACAATAAGCTGTTCGTTGTGTGTACGTCGTCTTGCAAATCGCGCCTTTGTCTTAGTGCTTTTTGGCGGGGGACGGCGAGTATTGCTGCCACTCGCATGCTCTGCGTCTGTGCGGACTTCCGCTTCTTCTTCTTCTTCTTCTTCTTCTTCTTCTTCTTCTTCTTCGACTTCTGCTTCTTCATTTTCGACTGTGGATATGTCGTCATCTGCAGTGTCTTCAGGTAGATCGCCTCCTCGTAGGTAATCGGTAGCGCGTTGCAGACGGCTTTTCAAAAGGTTGAATGATTGGCCAACTGCCTTATAATTCACTTCAATCTTCACATGATCTGGGAGAGTGCAGGTCCGGTAGCCTTCCCTAGCGGGCCTCTGACAGCCTTCGACAGAGCAGATCAACTCCAGGGGTGCGTGAGTGCTGCAGAATCGCGCACGATTGGTTGGGAGGGGGCTTGCACAATTGTGCACCGCGCAGCAGGGCCTCCCAATCGAAACCCCGTCGGTGATTGCGCAGGAGAGCATATCTAGAATGATATGTTAGCATGGTATAGATGAGTGAGAACGGATGCTGACATTCGCGCCCATCACGTTCAAAGAACTTTCGGCACAGATCACAGGCATGGGCCCACTGCTCCTGTCCAGTGCCGGCCATGAATCGATTACGGTCTTGCATTGCAACGGCAAGACGGTCGATTTCATTTGGCGCAGATTCGGGGACTCGAAGCCGAGTGTGCTGCTCATTATGATGTAAAAGCAAAGAATACAGGTTGAAGGCGATTGTGATGTCTTCACTTCGGAGGAGAGGTATACGAGCATGCGAACTGGGAGACGCAAGAGTCGTGTTGTAGATCCGAGCACTGGCAGCCATAGATGATCTGGAGAAGAAGACGGAGATTGATAAGACTGCAAGCAGGAATCACGCAGAGGACAGAATAACTCACTGGGAATGAACTGTAAGGGCTCTGAAGAGCTGGCAAAGCTTGTCGTCGAAAAAAGCATGGACACGGACTTTCAGGACGCCGGGTACACCATGGTAGTAAACCCTCCATTCGATACCGTCGGAGTTGGATTGAACGAAATAGTTCGGGTAGAACGTCGACCCGCATATTGGACAGCGCAAGCTGTTGACGGTGATCGGGAAAGCACCTCGCCCAGCAGTGTACAGCGTTGCCATGTATGTGTTCGCACGGTATAGACGATGTTGGTGGCCAGTCTGCACCACATGGGGACACGTATGATTGAGGCAGGTACGACTAGGCGGGTATAGTTCTTCGGCAGCTGTAATACAATCAGAACGACAAAGTCAACGGGCATTTGCATACATGCCTATGTTGCCATCGCTTGCGTACTCGGCAAAGGATCCCAGGTCATCGAAGAGAGGAGGAGAAAGTGCCGCTGCATCCCGTCCTTTGACCCAAATGATGTCCCGGAACGCAAGCCAGAGGAGAAGCACTTGATTCGGTGTGATAGCAAGAGCCCTCACCAAGAAGGACACCACGGTAGTTGGCAACGAAGGGGGCGCGGTGTCGACAGTATAGGACACGAGCTCGTGCCATCCAATTCGGTTTTGAAGGTGTCGCGTAAGCCCCATAAAGAGCACAGTCTGCTCCATAGATACATCGGCAAGAAAGCGTTGGACGCGCCAGAGTCGCTGCAGTACCTCAAGCAGCATCATTGCGAACAGTAGCCTGAGGAGGTGGAGTTACAACAGCCGGAAATGAGTAAGGAATACGTGGAGAAGAGCAACGAGACGAAGAAGCAGAAGAAGAAGACACCGACGAAAAAGGCAATGATATGTATCCAGTCATACGAAGGCCAATTATGAATCCCAGCCTGCGTAAGGGATCTTAGCCGGTTACTGACCGGCTAGGGGCCGGACATCTTCCGGACAAAAGTGTCCGGTTTTGAGTCCGGCAGGTTTTGCGTATAGGTCGGATGTAGTGCCAAAATTGGACCCTATCCGAAATTTCGACTTTGCCTGCACGGGTCTCCCACTCAAAAGCTGCCAACATGGTGGAAACGCAGCATCATCACAGACCGACGCTCAAACAGGTGAATATTATATATACGCTTTAATTTTGACAGCCATGTCTGATTTTCAATGTGCCCAGCAAAACAAATCGTTCAAATCCAAGCATGCTACCAAAGGTGCGCTCAAGGCTGTCGCCAAAGGCCGGACGATCCGGCAGCACGGAAAGTCCACGAACGCCTCGTCCGCGGCCGCGCAGCTCAAGCAGAACCGGAAGAACGCGGCCAGGCAGATACAGAAGAACAAGCGGACCGAGCTCGTGAGTGCTACGAGGCTCTTTAATGGCAGGGATGGCGCGCCGAGGGTCGTCGCTGTTGTTCCGCTTTGTGAAGGTCTGAGGGCGGATGAGGTCGCTAAGGGTGTGGTGGGTGGATGGGGCGGAGAGACAGAGGGATGCCCGAGGGTGGGAATGTGGGAAACGAGGTGAGTGCATCTGCCTGTTCTCTGGCCGCTTAGAGCTAATGTCCGCCTCCAGAGCCGAACGATTCAAAACTTCCCTCCAATTCTTGCTGCTCCCGTACCGTCAGCTGTACGCGGCGCTCGACGCATGCCGGGTTGCCGACTACGTTATCTTTGTCTTGTCCGCTGAGACAGAGGTTGATAGCTGGGGTGAGCTGTGTTTGCGCTGCCTACAAGCACAAGGCCTGCCGGAGGTTGTCACGGTCGTTCCTGTACGTCTCTTGCGCTGACTATTTACAATCATGCTCATAATATCCCAGGACGTCGAGGAAGTGCCTCTCAAGCAGCGACCCGACACACTCAAATCTCTCCTCTCCTTCATCCAGTACTTTGTCCCCTCGCAATCCCGTGTATTCTCCCTCTCCCAACCGTCCGAAGCGACCAACGCAGCCCGCGTACTATGTGAGGGCAAGCCGAAAGACGTCGCGTGGCGCAAAGATAGGACATGGGTGCTTGCGGAGGATGTTGGGTGGGAGGAGAACGAGGGAATGGTGGGAGAGGAGGGCGAGAGTGCTGGCATGCTCAAGGTGACAGGCATCATAAGAGGAGGCAGCTTGAGTGCCAACCGCCTCATACACATCCCCAACTTTGGAGACTACCAGCTGGAAAAGGTGTGCATATCTCCTTTCAAACGGTCTGTCGAGAAACTCATCCTCGTCAGATCACCTCGGCACCTCGGCCTTCAGCTAATGCGAATGGCATGGAGATCACAGGCGAACTACTCGCCGAGCCCAGCTCGGACGCCGACTCACTTGTCTCCCGCAACGAGCCTGACGATATGATGAATGAGCAGACGTGGCCGACCGAGGAGGAGATGCGACCGGGAGAAGAGATGCAAACGGACGCGGATGCCGACGAAGCGGCGGAGACAGCCAAAAAACTGAAGCGGTTGCCGAAGGGGACGAGCAGCTACCAGGCGGCGTGGATCATGGATGAGGAAGATGAGGAGGAAGCAGACCAGAGCGATGAGGAAGATGAGGGGGAGGATGAGGGGGGTGTGGACATCGAGAATGGGGACTTGATGGCCAGCGTCCCAGACAGGGAGCTGAACGGGTTGAACCTGGATGCGCCGGAGGATGCACCTAGCGTCACCGGGATGGATGTGAGCAGCCGGAAGAGCGAGGTGCACTTCGATCTTCCGATGGAGGAAGAAGAGACACAGTGCGTCCTTTCCCAGCGTCGGACTTGTGAGCTGGCTAACGTCTCCACAGGTTGATGAGCTACCTTGACTCCCGCACTCGGGAGAACAAGGACGATCTCGAGTTCCCCGATGAAGTGGATACGCCTAGGGATATTCCTGCCCGCACGCGTTTTCAGCGATACAGAGGGCTCAGGTCGTTCCGCACAAGCCCTTGGGATCCGTTCGAGAACCTGCCCGTGGACTACGCGAGGATATTCCAGTTTGAGGACTACGATCGGACAAGGAGACGCGTGTTGAAGGAGGAGGAGGATAGTGTCCCTGTGCGAATGCTTTCCATTGGGCTCTACATCTGAACTTACACTATTGCAGGAGGGAAAGCGAGTGACGTTGTATCTAAAGAATGTCCCGCAAGCAGTCATGACGGCCGCCAAAGAGGTCTTCCCCTTCGCTGTGTTTGCGCTGCTCAAGCATGAGCACAAGTTCTCGGTGCTCAATTTCGTTGTTCAGCGTAATACCGAATATGATGGTGTCGTCAAGTCGAAGGTGCGAAACATTGCCTGTACCGTCTTCAGATTTGCTCATACAGTATTCAGGATGAACTGATTGTCTGTGCCGGTCCCCGACGGTACAAAGCGAAACCGGTGTACAGTGAATACCTGCGAGGAGGTGGAAAAGGCTCCAACAATGTCCACAAGTCCGAGCGGTTTCTACGACACGGTTCTGCAAGCGTCGCTTCAGTATACGCGCCAATCATGTTCGGAAAGCAGCCGTGTTTATTCCTCCGGGAAAGCGAAGATCCTCAAGAACCATTCTTGGTGGCTACGGGTACATTCATGAACCCTGATACCAAACGGGTCATCACCAAAAAGATCATCCTTACGGGTGTGCCTTACAAGGTGCACAAGCGCACTGCGACGATCCGCTACATGTTCTTCAATCCGGAAGATGTGCGATATTTCGCTCCCATTCAGCTTCATACCAAGCATGGTCGTACGGGACACATCAGCGAGTCGCTTGGCACACACGGGTACTTCAAGGCACACTTCGATGGACCAATCACTCAGATGGACACCATTTGTATGTCTCTATACAAGCGGATATTCCCGAGATGGAGCGAGTCGTGGAAGGAGCCTTCCCGGCCAACCGTAGATGCGGATGAGGATGGTATGGACACGGAGTAAACATTATCCACGTCCATGTAGTACGATAGAGACATTCAGCTGCGTCATGCGGCCACGCCCATACCCCCACTTCCAGCTCTCATCCCTGATCCCTATAAGCACTGATGGTTACTCCCTGTGCGACAGAAAGATCATGCTCGGACCAGACCGGCGGCAACCGTAGCGCGCGTTCGACGGACAGACCGTGGCACTTCGAAAACTTCATCTTCGACCTCGTCTTGAACTCGGCGCACAACCGCAGCCTTCGTCCCGGGTGCTGGCCTGAAATCATTGCTGCCCATGTCGATCCTGCTCAGAGAGTGACGAGACCGGCTTTGGTCTGCTGCGCGTCGCATCTCGCCCAGTACAATGTCTGCCGCGGTATAGACATCTCCGTTCTCCTGCAGAACGTCTGTGACCGTGGTAACGTCGAAATAAAATCCATGTGCAGCTCGAAGGTCCTCCACCATTTCCTGCCTCTCCTGTACCGCTCTCTGCATGACGTCGTTGATGGAGGTACGACCCCCGGACGGTCGCGGGCGGCCAGGCACAGCGGCCGCAGAAGCTCGTCGTGGATCGCCGGGATATCGAGTCTGATCTGCGGGAAGCTCACTGAAGTCTAGTTGACGGACTTGAGGGAGAGGCTGGCTCGCGCGTGCACGATAGGGTCGACCCAGTCCATCCGAATCCAGCTGCCATGCTTGGGCTTGCTCCAGTAATTCCTGCACGCCGGGCTCCGGAGTCGGTGCATCGAGGGTCTGTTGGCTACTTTCCGTGCTGGCAGCTCGAGCAGCATCGTCTTGCGCCGGCACAGAGGTCTGTGATGCCTGTTCTAGACCAGATCCACTGCCAAGCTCTGCTTCGACCTCTAACAGTTCAGAATCCACCTCTCCATTGCTTTGGTTGACAGACACCGCGGCAGGGGAAAATCCTGGCACAGGTGTACGCAACTGAACAGGAGAGGCCAAAGCAGCGCTTCTCGGTGTCGATCGAGCTACTGGAGGCGAATGAGGAGTCGGAGGTTCAGGTGCCTGCGAGCGTTGTCGCGGAGTCGGAGGTGAAGATGGGATCTGAATGTCCACTGGTTCTCTTGCCGTTCGGGTTGGTGGCCAATTAGGGTCTGGTAAAGATGCCGCTGGACGATACTTGGGCACAGCTAGCCCTCGACGGACTTTCCCTGCCGGTGAATTGCTTGATACAGTCGTCTTGTACGTCGGCGGGGGTTCGGAGGTAGCAGTGGCTGAGGGAATGACATTCCGCAGAGTTCGCACATCACTGTTCAAACGGCAGCTAAGATAGGATAAGAACCGGTAACAATGAAAGGCGTACACGTTGTCTGGGGCATTATCACCAGGTTCTTTCTGTGCCGCCCACTCCGTCACCGGATCACTAGTCACGTTTTGAGCATCTGCTTGACGTCGTTGTCGCTTATTCGGGCTACGCCCAGGTGGACGCATGAGGTCTTCGTCCTCGTCCTCGTCCTCATTCTCATTCTCATTCTCATCCTCATTCTCATCCTCATCCTCATCTTCGTCCTCCCTACCTTCGTTCGTCCTTTGTGGCGGTGCTTTCCGTTTACTTGGAGTCGTTCTAGACGTGCCGCTTGCCTTGGACTTCACAGATCGCTCAAAGCCAATAGCACGCGGGAACTCGCCGCCACGTTCCCGCACCCAGCTATGGCGATCTAACCATACTTCGATTTCTTGATCGATCCACTGCTGCTGATTACGGTAGCGCTCGCGCCAACCTTGATAAGGATGAGAGGCGGCGTGCTTTATTGCTAGAGCCTGGCCACCAGAGTTAGGCTCTGCGATATGTAGGAGGACGGGAATCCCACCTGCGAACTTGAATCATGATCGAGAATGTACTTTTGCGCATCCGCTCTAAGTCTGCTCTCAAGCATCTGGTACAGTGTAAACCCAAATCGACCACCAGTCTTCGGATCTGGGATCTGTCGCGCGATGTGTGCGACGAGGATTGCATCGTCCGCGGGGGTGAAGTCCACGCGCCTATCATACAATGAGACGTGATCGAGGGTAAACAGAACGCTACGCACGCCGATCCCGCCCTCCTGCCAGGCATACCCTTCCGCTGCGGTCTCGTGAGTACCACGCTTCCCTTCTCTATCCACTTCTCCAACACATGCTTGTCTTCCACATAGACATCTGAGTTCCAGAACTCCGTGCGCAGCCTCGCGATATCCTCTAGAGCATCCTCGCTCGCATCAACCAGGATCACCCTGGCCTGGCAACGCAGGATAGCACAGAACCCGCCATATTCCTAATGTGGATGCGTAAGTACAAAGCAGACGCTGAAAAGGGGGCGAACTCGCCTCAATCCGCTTACACAACCTGCTCCTCTCAGCGCCCGTGATAGAGTAGTGGATATGAATAGGTAGCTGCGACCCGAAAACGACCATATCGGTGAGGAGTCTCTTCTCCAGCGGCACCGTCAGCCGCGTGGACGGCACAGGAACAGGTTCATCATCCATTGGCACGTCCGGATCTTCTACCGAGTTCGTCTCGATGCATTTGTCGACCCATGTCATATGCACCACAGTGTGCAGCTCCGTGTCGGACCATCTCGCACCAAAAGATTTGGGTTTGTTCGCATTATAGATGATCACGCCATGACGAGGGATCACTTTCAGCACTTGGCCGCCATGATCCTACGCCCGCATCAGCATAGGGATGGTCTCGACAAAAGCCCTCAAACGCACAGTGAGCTTCTTGGCAATCTCTGCGCGGGTGTCTTTATCGATGTTGGGAGGATCTTGAATGTAGAACTTGAGAGGCTTGTCGTTGTCGCGGAACAGGGTTGGCTGAAGGAGACGCAACCATTACCGGATGATCGTTCGACGCTTGGAACAAATACGCACGTTTACACCAAACGCATTCAGGTCTCCAAACTCATCCGCCTCCGACATTTGGGGCAGCACAGAAATATCAGAAGCTGGAGCCGCGCTAGGAAACGTGAATCTCTGCTGTTGCGCTTTCCCGCCGGGATGGGGGAGAAAGCAAACAAGGGAACGACGCGACGCGTCTGGTCATGCTCGCAACAACAGTCATCAGGAGCTCCAGCCACTCGACGACGGCGTGCAGGGTCACTTGGCTGATCGACCACTACACTAAAAACGGCGACATCCCGCTGGACAACGGAAGTTTGGATGATGTACTCCCATACAAATTCTCAAGGAACAACGGTGTCATGGAGCGTTCAAGCGACGACTTCATGGGTGTCCTGATGGGTCATCAGGATACGCTCATGTTACCGCGAGCTCAAGACTATATTACGCAATAACTTTAAGCAAAATGATACAACACTACAGTTTCGTTTCATGATCCCCCCGACGCTCTCGAAATGGCCGACTTTTGGCGAGTGCGACGAGTAATAGGGCCTGTTTCTAGATCTGCAGCAGCCCGTTTGGCCGCTTGGGAGCGCGTCGCTCGCGGCTCAACCAGGTTCCTCTTGCTGCTGTCCTCCTGCTCCTGTTGCTCCTCCCCCGATCCCTCCTGCTCCTCACTCTGCGCGGTATTCGGTGAATCTTGCCTATTCTGTGGAAGATCGTACAGCTGTTTCAAGGTAGTCTTGGCTTGCTCGACATCTCCGGCATTCGCATCCAACATGCGGCGAATACCTGCTTCTGTAACGAAGTCGCCATACTGGGTGAGAAGTTCGGCAATGGGGTCATTGTGAGCCTTCTTGGGTCGCCCGCGACCGCGCTTAGGCTTAACAGGGGAGGCAGGCGGCGTGGATCTTGTATGCCCAGCGGGGACCTGCGTCGCATATGCCGGTGGCAAAGATGGTGCTGGTGCAGTAGCGTGGCTATAGGCAAGAGTCAGCACCCTGCCATGTACCTGCCATGTTGAACTCTCTTGCCTTGCCGACGCTTTGGCCTGCGTAGTACTGTCATCTTGTGCTTGGTTGCTCTCGTCATCAGAAACATGCATGACAGCCGCCTCGGCGGCAACTTCGTCTGCCTCGTCAGCTTGGTTCTGAGTTTCCTCTGCGGCTTCGTCGTCGTTTTCGCCATCGAGCTGATCGACCTCTTCCATATCGATCTCGACAGTAACCTTTGCGTTTCCCTGGGTTGTTGATCTCTTGGGCCGTTTGACGGGCCTAGCTGTTTCTCCACCGCGTTGGCTCAGATAAGGATGTGTTTCCAGATGGCGTTCGATACGTTGATCAAAGTCCTCTTTCGATTTCTTGTATCGGTTTTGCCATGACTGCCACGTATGCTGAGCTGCATAGATCACGTTCTTGTCCTTCGAGAACGTATGTTAGAGAGCCGTATGATGACGGGTCGCTGAACCGACCTCCGTGGTCCTGGTTTCCTCAGATTTCTTCTCAGCCTTTGCCGCATCACGTTGCAGGTTCTCCTCCAACTGATGGTATATATTGTTGCCTTGTCGACCTCCACCAAATGGCGCCGTTTTGGCGAGGTAGATAACGAGCAATCGATCATCACTCATGGTAAACTCTGTCCGTCTGAATAGTATTAGCAGGCATCGACGCAGAGCAGCTGTCATGTGTACGCACAGTGCAGAGGGCTTGCGTCTGGGTGAAGCGGTCGGCTTCCGGACGGGGGTGAGATTGACGTTCCGGTCGCGGATCCAGCGTCGAAGGGCAGATGGCGATTCAATCCAGCAATCGCTGCTTCGGATCCGAGAAAAGACCCCATCTTCCCCCCAGATGTGTTCATACCAGTCTTCGTTGGATTGGTCAGCTAGAATGATGCGGGCTTGATCCTCAAAGAGGGTAGGAAATCCCCCGTGTTTCTACATGAAATCAGCTAATATACCGGCAGAGGCTCGAGAGCGTACATTCACTAATTTCGCCAATTGTTGGCGGTCTTCTCCCTGAATGGAGTAATCAATATATACGGGCAGCTGATAACCTTTGTGTTCGGTGACAAAGTCCTCAAGAATGCGTTTTGTGGTATTGATGTGCGTCAAAATCGCCATACGAAGTGGTTTCGGCTCGTCAGGCATCGGCAACCACCATTTGGCTCGCTTGTTCTCCTCAATAGATGTTATAATCCATGAGAAATGAACGGGGTGCTGCGTCGTCTTTGTGCAGAGTTTGATTGCATTGTCCTTGCTGACATCCGCGTCAAAGACGAAGAAGCAAGGATCGCTAGTAGGGAGCGCGTCGACAACGCTTCCTCCGGAGCCCTTCAACACCAAACGCGTCAACAAACAAGGGACGCGCCGAAGGGTTTGGATTGACACACCGTTATCCACTCAGAAAGGGCTACACGGTTCTCATGAGTGATGTTAGGAGGTCCATCAATGACAAAAGGGATTGGAACGCCGTTCTTCTTGCGGAAAAGGGTCGGCTAAGTAGGTGTCTCAGTCAACTCCGCGAAGCCGGTTCTGTAAGTAAGACCTCCATACATTGAACTCGTCCACGTCTGGTGCGTCAATTGCGTCCATTTTCACTCCAGCTTAGCTTGGATACAGTTCAAGAAAGCTGCCTAGAGTTGATGTTGAAGATGAACGCCAGAGTGGGTGGAGGCTTGCGATAAGCCACACCATTTCAGACGGAGGCATCAAGGGTTCGGGCATGTGTTGGGTTTAGCTAGCCCTAACCCTGATCAGGGTCAGGGTTAGGGTCAGCAACTTGCGATGACAACGCCGAAACTGTCAGTTCCATACATTACTGTACGTTGCCCAGGCGCATTGCCTCGCAAGTTTGAGATGTACACATGGGCTCAGAGACGGCTCGTTCGATTTCTTCACGTGCATCGCTGTCCGATAACCCACCACGTTGAATTGAACAACATCCTATTAATTCAAGCGGCACTGTAACACAGAGACAGAGGAGCTAAAGGGGGATCATAGCGCAACATCGATCTCTATCGAGACACGACTGCCAGTATTTGTAAGGAGATATAGGCCGAAAGAGCGCTACAGTAGTGCCTGTCCTTGTGGACAGACCGAGGAGAGAGAGAGCAGAGAGGGGAGACGTAGCAGAGACAGATTTGGGATCCACCCAGTGACAAAGAATACACAGAGAATTAGCAGGCGGTTCGAGGAGGAAAGAGCCTATTAAACGAGCGACTTTGATGCAAGTAGATGACCCGGAACGGAGAAAAGTGAGGATGGGACTGATTTGTCATTGTCGTGGGCGTCTCGCTTCAGAAACCGTTCGCGTTCACCGGATCACGCCTTGAGTCCGAACGCCGAAGGCGACGCAGTTGTAACGGCAGCTTGTGGAACCGAGCCAGCTGGCTTTGATAGTCCTGCAGCGACTGCGGCGGCGGAGGCGCCTGCTCCTGCTCCTGAATGGTCCCAAGGGGAGGCTGGCCGAGGGACAGAAGGCGATGCGGACTGAGAGCGGGACCCGCGTGGGTACCCATTGACACCGAGGGCGTGAGCGTTTGGTGGAAGCCAATTGCGTGGGCCAGCGTTTGCTGATGGAGCAGGGGAACCGGTGAGCTGAGGGGAAGGGGAAGGTGTTGTGAGGATGTGAGAGATTGCTGAAACCCGCCTTGCTGGAGGAACTGCACATGCGGGGCCGGCAGATCCAGATGGAGCGGAGGCGGACGCTGTGAGCCCTGCGGCAGGTCCGGCTGCGGCGGCATGATTTGCTGCTGGAACTGGGCGTTCTGCATCTCGTACGTCGCCATCTCCTGCTGCTGCTGCATCCCCATCGACAAAGGATCGACTTGGTCCGGTGAGAGTGTCTGTGGATCCATTGGATGACCCGCTTGAATCTGATCCATGTACTGCTGATTCTCCTGCTGCTGCTGCGCCATATAGTGCGCCTGATGATCCGGGTGCTGGGGCATCTGGGGAGCAGATATCCATGAGGGAGAGCCTTCGGGAGGGGGGTCGAGAGGTGTCATCGGCAGGGGGTACATTGCCGGATCCACCATCGCCATTCCAAAGTTCATGTGCTGCATATTGACGTTCATTCCCATGTTGTGCTGCATCTGCATGCCCATATCCATTTGCTGCTGCGGCGACATGCCCAGGTTTAGCCCCATGGCCATCTGCATGTCCAGGGACGACATTGGCGACAGCGCGTAGCCCTGATGGTGTTGATGGAGATGCTGCTGCTGCTGCTGTACGGTGTACTGGAGGTGGTGGTGATTCTGGGATGCTGAATGAAGTGCGGATTGTGCCTCTGATTGCGGATGTTGGGGATGCATATAGCCCATCATATGGTCCATATTGTCTTGCAGCGTTTGGGCTTGGTACGCTAAATCCTGTATATGGCCGAGCTGGCTGTCCGACGTCGTAGCTTCCGCGCCGTGGTGCATAGCCAGATGATCCAGCTGTGGCCGTGAATGGCCGGGGAAGCTTGCTGATCTGACGTGATGCGGATGCGGGCGCAAGTGGCTCGTCTGCTGCATCTGGAATGGGGACGTCCCCGTCGTCGTCTGCGAAAGGATATGACCGCTTCCGCTGCTGCTGGCCATTGGGTGCGGTGGGAGGTGGCCGATAAGCGAATATCCCTGATGACCCTCCTGCGGCTGTTGCTGCTGTGCCAGGTCGGGATGAGGATAGGTATCCTGTGCCTGGCCGGCTGTATACTCCTCCTGACTCGCCTCCAGCTGTTCCTGGAGCGGGTGGTGGCTGGAATGCAAACTGAGATTCATACCCTGGCGACGGGGGCTGTTCGAGGCCTCGCCCTGCTGGTCCGACGCCGAAGAGGTGCTGATCGACAGGTTGGAACGGCTGCGAGACGGAAGGAGGACGGGCGCTGAAGGGGGACCGCTGCCGTGCAGGGCCGAAAAGTAGTCCAGCATCTCCTGCTCTTCCAGCGGGCTCACCAAAGCTGTCATATTGACCTCCAGCTCCGCTTGCTGTTCCTGGGCGGCCGCCGCCAAGTTGGGCATAGAAACCGGGTGGTGTTGTGCGAGCGGCCGCTGAGGCAGGGCCGAAGGCGCCTGTTGCGACTGTTGCTGTTGCTGTTGCTGTTGCGGCTGTGCCATCCCCTGCGAGGGCGTCAGGTGGGGGGAGACGGCGAGTGGTCGCTTGCGGCGCCGCTGTAGGGGTTGGGAGAGGGTGGTGGCGCCTGCGAGCGAACTCTGCTGGCGCAGTTGTTGGCCGCGTTGGGTCGGAGACGAACGGTGGGGAGAAACCGTCGCCGCCGAGGGACGCGCCTGTTCCTGGCGGGGATCCAAAGGCATCGTAGAAGGAGGTTGGTGGTCCTGGCTGATCCTGAACTGCTCCTGGGTAGCCGGAGCCGAAGCCGGAGGTGCCTGGACGAACGCCCGTGCCTGGGCGGGAGGAGGGGGGAGGAGCGCGATCGAGGAGAATTGAAACTGGTGGAAGGGTCTCCCTTGCGCCGCCTGCGCTGCCTGGTGGCCCGCCGGGCCCATGCCCTGCGGAGAGAGGAGGGGCTGGGTTGTTGGCTGACTGGGGTCCAAGGGACTGGACATGGTGCTCGCCGTGCTGGTTGCCGAACCCGGCTGGTCCGACGGGATAGGCTGCGCGTTGCTGGTGGTCATAAGCAGGCTGCTGGAAGCCGTGGTGCTGCTGCTGCTGCTGGCCGAGGGGGGAGGCGGGAATACGTGATTCGTAAAATTGGGAGGGAAGGGACTGGTTGGGGAAGCGAAAGGAGTGCCCTGAGCGAGGAAATTGGCCGCCGGTGCTGGCAGGGGAGGCACCGGCGGCGTTGAAGGAGGGGGCGCCGGGTTGGAATCCTGGATGGTTGGCCCGAAAAGATTGGTCCGCCCCTCGAGAGGAGGCGGACCAGGGGTTGTGCTGTTGCTGGGCGTTGATACTTCCAGACTGAAAATAATCCCCGCCGTGCTCGGCGGGGTAGTTGACTTCGTACCCGGCGGACGTGTCCGGACGGGCGTGCGGATTGCGTGGTGTGACGCGGGGAAACCCACGTGTGGGGCTGTTATCATTGTAGTCGATCCCGCCAGCGCTGAGGGGACCCTTCTCGTTCATGGGCGAGATCTGGTCGTCGCCGGAGTTGGGCCCACCGATGGAGAGGAGGGAGTGAATCTGGCCGAGATCGCGCATCATCTGCTCGTTCTGCTCTGCACGATCGGCATGGACGGTGTGTGCGTGCTGGCGGAGGTTGTCGAGGCGGGAGAACTGCTTTCCACAGTGACACTTGAACGGGCGTTCGCCGGTGTGCTTCCTGGGGGTGGATGGGTGAGCTGGGCATGCTCGATAAGGAGATGCGGGGGGGAGAGGCGTACCTGACGTGGCGAGCGAGGTGCTCCGATCTGCTAAATACCATCCTGCATTCGCCGTATCCTCTGCACTGGAACGTCTTTGCGGCGGGCCCGCGGTACTTCTTTGCGGGCGGCGGGCCATGGTTCGACGTGGCGAGCGTGCCCTCCATTGTGTGGACGGAGGGCGGGAGGAGGGGAGCGCCGAGGGCGGGGGAAGAGGAGGAGGAGGAGGACAGGGAGGGAGACGGCGGTGGATGGGACGATGGAGGGGAGACGAGGACGGGGGAGTGTGATGAGTGCTGTGGGAAACTCGCCCGGGCTGTCGGAAGCAGGTGTGTGGTGGGCGCGAGGGGGAAGAAGGATGGCGAGGGCAGATTAGGTTTGCGAGTGCGAAATATCGAAGGATGATTGGACGATGCGCAGAATGGGAATTCGCTGCGCCAGCGGTTTCCGCGTCCCCCCAAACTGAATGCAACCGCGCGCGCTGGAATCCTGCTGGGCGAGCCCCTCTTTCTTGTTACTCTGGCCTTCTTGCACTCCTCTCTCCCTCTTTCTCTCCTCGCTGTCGACAGCTCACAACCCTCTGCGGCGAATATCGCAAATCTGATCCCGCTCCTCGGAAGCGAAAGGGAGACGGGCCCGCGCTGATGGATTACGAGCAGGGACGTACCACACAAGTCCACGAGCACCGGATCGATCTCGTTTCTGTCGAGGGGAGCTAATTCGGAGATTGAATGCGGGCAGCTGTTCTGGGCCCGCTTTTCTCGTGAGCGACGTCAGCGGCACACGCTTGCCGGCACCCAATTGCACGGATACAGAATCTCGGGCGCAGAGGACCCCGGGAGACGTACCGCGCGGATAGGGCCTCGGATCGTGCGGGGAAGAGAGGCACAAGGAGAACTCGACCGCGATCTTCAGGGGCGGCCCGAGGGGAAGAGGTACGTCCGACGGCGAGAGGGGACGAGGGGGAAAAGGAGTGCCACAGTCGGCAGGGGACCGTTGGCTGTTATATGAACAACGGCTGCGTCGGTAGAAGGAGGATAAGGAAGAAGCATGCTTATGCAGACGCAGCCGCGCAGAATGGCGATCTTGTGAGATAGCTCTGCGTGCCCGCCCCGTCACGCGCTGCCGTCCTTCTCACTCCGGGCTAGACGTCGCCTTCCTTATCCGACCTGTCCCATCCTCGCCCAGCATGCCTTCCCATCAGCGTACAGTCCGCTCACGTCTTCCCATCAGCATACAACACACTCCACCTCACACACAGCAACATAATACAGCACTGCGGATGAACGATAATGCAGCTCGGCTCGCATGCCAACGCGCCCAACAACGGCTCCAAGTATTGTTGCCAATCGTAGCCACATCCGTTTTCCCAATACGCGCGGTACCCAATATAAACCAGGGCAAGGCACATTCCCGTTCCTATATGCTGTGCTCCCCCGGTCGTAACCGTGCCTCGTCAGCGTTACCGCACCATCCCACCATCACCTCACGACGATGAAAAGCCATCATCTTCCCGCCCCTCGGCATACATCGATGAGCGAGCGTTGCGAGCCACTCCCGGCGGTATCTCGCCCTTCATGAAACCCTGTAGAAATAGACACCCGCAGTGCTTCCACACGCAGAGCCCGCTTCCTCCAATCAGAGCGCGCCTCGGGGTCCCCGGCCTTCTTTTTCGAAGCGCCGAGGTGCAGTTCACGCGGAACACTCGCACCACACCTCGCGCTTCTTTTCAACCGGGACCTCGGGACCTGCGCTCCACACCTCCGTCTCCTGTCGTCTTAGCAGAACGTCCTCTCTCCACGCGCAATAATCAACGAATCGCAATAAATCGCACTTCTCTGCATTCTCGTTCTATATTTGCACACCGGGCTAACGACTCGTGCACGCACAGCATCGGGACATGTTCGGCCCCTCGCCTTTTATGCGAATCCGATCCGCGCTCCCGAATCTTCAGCGCTCTTCTCCCGAATCCAGCCACCCCCGCCGGGTGCACCGGGGCTTGGCTGAACCCTGCACCCAGAACATCCATCACAGCACGGCCCAAGCGACCCCTAACCCTTTTCCCGCAGCACGCGCTCCTGCTTCTCCGGAACAAGAAAACGTAAAAACCCCGCTCCCGCTGGCGCGCGTTGACTCGCTGCCTTCTCCCCCCTTCCCCATCGCAAACACAGCCCATCCCGACAATCTCCGCCAATCAGGCCATCAACTTTCCCCCCAAATCGCCCCGGTCCCGCGCCGTTTCACGCGCCAGGACGACCTTCTCGGCCTTCCCAATGTCCGACCTCCGGCGTCGGCGCGGGGTGCCGTCCTGCATTCTAGAGGACAGAGCGACCTCGATGGCATAGGCGTTACCAGCCATTTGGGCCAAACTAGAATGTTTCAGATGGCTAGTCATCCCCTAGCCGCGCTCGAACTTAGACCGGGGGCTGGCCAGCGTGGCGTTTCCGATTCAACATTCGTCGGCATGCAGCGCTTGTTTCAGACGCGGATTCCCACTGATGGCGTTTTCCGTGAAAGCATGTCTTTGCTCATAGTCATATTGTACCAGACCTGCATGAGCCATAAATACTCTATGATACAGTCAGGCAGTACTGCCATCTTGTGTGTTTGATGTGGGTATCAGTAGTGGTGCGTAAGTCAATCTCATACAGCAATGCTACATCTCGTAGAGCATCGCTCCCCGTCTGTGTGGTGGAGGTCGGCGCATCCCTGGCAACCCCATCGGCCGCGCCAATCGCTCAAAGTCTCCCATGGGCGGGTACATGATATCTCGGGGATTGCCAAACAGCCTGCAGCTCGCGGAAAAGTGTTGCTCGACCGCGGCATGCTGCTCCCTCGCGCTCCGAGGGTTGATGGCGATGACCCCACCGCAGGCGTAGCACCAGTGCGTGTTGCAACCCGGTGCAGTGCAGGTGATGTGGTTACACCCGTGCAGCTTCTCCGTGTTGGTCTTGCACGTCGGACACGGCTTCCACCCCTGCTGCCGCATGAGCGTACGAAGCTCCTCCATTCCCTCACAATCGTGCTTGGGCCCGCCGAAAGGAACAGTCTTGCTGCACGTCTTGCACCACTGGTGGTAGCAGCCAGGCAGCGGGCATAGTATGAGATGCGCTGCGGAATACTCCGCCTTGTCGACGTAGGCAGACCGGTTGCACTTTCGGCATTCGATCTGCACCGAAAAGTGCGCAAGATCAAGCTCGTCCCATCTCTTCGACTGCTGCTCCGTCAAGCCAAGCTTATTTGCAACCTCACGAGATACGGCTGAGAGAAAGGTTAGGAGTTGATGAAAATACAAGCCCTTGTGCACGTACAAGTAGGATCCTCGGCCGCATCGGCAGAGCACGATGGGCAGGATATAGGTAGCTTGCCAGCTTCCAGGGTTTGCGAGACATGGGTCTTCAGACAGTCGCGGCAGAAGCGATGTCCACATGGTTGTAGCACTTCTTCTTCGGCCTGAGCGACATCATCCAAGCAGATAGCACAGGAAGGTGTTGTGGGGGCTATGTTGTTCACCACCCTCAACGTCCGTGTGCGACCGCGGATCGGACGACGTGGCATTGCAACATCATCACCCGGTGCTGGCCGCTCGCCAGCCCGCATCCTAGGATGGTAAGGCATGTGTGGTCTGTCCATCATGTCCATCCGCAAGTCCTCCCGAAGCATCTCCTGCAGCATGAATAGGCGCGCCCAGAGCAGTTCACGTTCCAGGTCGCGAACCTGAGCTGGTCCACGAGCAAACGCTCCAGGCATATTCAGGTGTTCATGAGCATGTTGAGCCTCGTCCTCGTGTCGTGCGGCAGCAGCAACAGCAGCATCTCTGGGCGCATCGTTATGTGGCGGAGCATCCCGAGGTGGCGCCGTTGTGACTCGTCTTGCACCCTCCGCAGTCGATGCCGTCCCGGGTCCTGCAGTTCCAAGAAGTTGCTCCCGTGGAGAAGGAGCAGCTGGTGCCGTCGCTGCTGAAGTGCTGGGTTCAGAACGCGAGTCAACCATGGGCAGCTCAGGAGCAGAGACCTTCCGGGCAGCGATCGTCGATGAAGATTCTCCTGTTAGCTCAGGACTCCTTTTCTGAGCAGAGTTGACGGGTACACGCGTTGTAGAGGTCGACGCGACAGGCTGCCTCGCCGATGGCTCCTCGTGCTTGCAGGATGGTGCATGTTGTGCAGGTGGCGTCACGATGTTCGGTCGTGGAGTGCGATGGAGACCCGAGATCCGTCCGTTCGGGCGCTTCGAAACCGGCTTATCGGTAGGAGGGAATGCAGCAGCGAGAGCCGACTTGGCGAGGAAGTGGGTAGGCTTTTGCGAGAAGAGTAGAGTTGCGAGGGCAGACATGATGGTGGGGACAACTCGGTGAGTTGTCCTTCATTACCCACAGACGACAGACCTTTATACACCTTGCATGTCGCACAACCCAAACCCGGATGCCGTTCCATGGGCGGAACGGAAGAGGAGATAATAGACGATGGAACGCGTCTGTTCAAAACGGTGCACTTCACGCGCATTTCCGGGCTCACTGCACACAGCCTCATTAAGCTCCAGGGCGATTCGCCGCGTGCAAAAGAAGCGCCCGGGTAAGAAAAAGAACTTGGATTCACTGCACCAACTGGCGCCTAAGTCCGGGTATCGGGTGTAAGGAAATTCCCGGAGAGTGCCGGAATCGGCGCTAAGACACTCGTCGTTACTCAAGGACTGGGAATGTGCTCAAGCTACAAGAGTCGTCATGCTAATCGTCAATCTGGCATACTGCCCTACTATTCGGATGCTATGCTTGGAACAGGAATGCTGGAAGTTGTAAGAGTGGACGGAGGTGGATTGATAACATTTTCCACCTCTAGCAATTTGCAGAGAGCCTCCGTCTGAGGATTTGTATACCAGCGAACTGCCATGTATGAGTCAGCCCATAATAGATCATCGATATCGAGGCACTCACCACCTCTAGTCTGCTCAGTACCACCGGAGGCTGTTTTCTTGAACTGCTGTACATCATTGATGGGGATTGCCCCTCCGTGCGTCAAATGCGACTTAACCCATGCTAGCTGGCGCCCAACCTCAGCCTTCATCGTGGGCAGATCCGGCATATCCTTCTGACGGGCTTCTAGGGACAGATATGGGAAGAATGCTCTGGTTATGGCCAACCACTGTGGATCGAAAGTGATGGCAACACCATCGATTCCGACAGGCATGGGCGAAGGCACATCAACAATCTGAATGAGAAGGATCAGTGTATGTCAGCTGCAACTTTAAGTTCGATGGCGTACCTCTAGATATCGGCGGTTCGGAAGACACTTGTCCAAGGCCAGGAAGTAGGTGGATTGTCGTGACGGGCTCTCCAGTGCAGTTGATGCATCCACTGATGTATGTTCTGAGATTGATCTGGAAGGAGCGCCGGGTGCTTGTTCGACCTCGGCCTTGAGCTCATCGTCGTCATCCATACTGATCTCATCCGGATTCGCCGCGGCTGTTGGAGCATCTGTACCGCCTTTCACCACCTTACCACTACCATCAACTATCGCTTCTGTCTCGTCCTCTTCATCTTCAATGATAATCTCCTCTGGGTTAACCGTCGCTTCTGGAATCTCAGCCACATCCGGGCTCTGTGTGGGAGTCTCGTGTGTGAATGTTGCCTCGAAACGGGTATGCAAGTGAGCCGAGAACCATCTTGCTGGTCGGATAGTTTTGAGAAGATCGAGGAGGGGCGGGGAGCCGAGGCTGTTGGTCCGAATCTCACTCTGAAAGAATGGCTTGTGCCTAATTAGACCGGCGGTCTCGCCGTGCTGTTCGATGGATAACGGCCAGTCATGAGACAGCAGGATATCAGGCGAATCCAGCTGCAAACACCATCAGCCATGCCTTTATTTAGTAACACGAAGGGATTCACCAGCATGAGACGGTTTACGTCATATATGCGTGTATGATAGATGGAGCGCAGATGGCTTTTATTGTAGGGAAAACGTTCGAAGTGGCCTATTACGGCTATCAGACTATGTGATACCAATAAAGGTAGGACGGACCCATTGTATAATGTTCTGGTTGGTATATGCCGGATATGCCAGCTAGTCGTAGTCCATTCACAAGCACACTTCCGGCAGAGCCCAGGTAGTACAGATTGGGCGCGAGCCAGCCTCCATGATAGAGCTCCCACATGTAGTTGCTGGCCTCGTGGTTGCCACCGATGACAATCGTTAACATCGGCGCCTTTTTCTCGCCCGTGTAATAGCGATAGAAGCCGCCGATCTTCTTGTACTTGTCCGGGACTGCCATGAAGGCTAGGTCTCCGGGATTGCGTACGGCTTGAAAATCTCCACATATCAAGAGCATGTCGACTTTGTAACCGCCCGATTGCTCGCGCTTAGCTATCTCGGCATATATGCTGTCGAGCTCCCCATGGCAACATCCTTCTACGGCGATCTAAATATGCATTAGTAATGACACTCGGCCCAGCAAGAGCTAAGCAAACCTTCATTGTACGTCGTGCTTTGCTCTCCTGCGTTGGAGATGCTTTCTTGAGAGGCGAGCGCTTGTTTGCGCCGCAAATAGATGTCCCTGAGAGGCTCCTTCTGAATACCCGATGAGGAAGATTTCCGGAAACACGGCAGGTCTCCCGAGTGCTGTGGCACAGATGGTCTATCGGTGCGTGAAGTAGAATCCGTCTACAGATGAGCGCCTGTACAGCATGAGATAGGGCGCCTGCGAATGCCAGTTCTGTCTTGTCCCAAGTCGAGCAGCAGTGTACAAGACCACTGAGTCACAGAAATAGTACGTGCTGGAAGAGTTGTGTGGGGAAGTTTGCTCCCGGTTCAGGCCCAAAGTGCCCTTACGCGTCGAAGTCGCGTGTCATCCGAGCGTCGTTGCGCATACACTCTGACCTTCATGGCGTGTCCTCACACACCCCTCGCTGCCCGACTGGCGCCGCCCAAATTGTCCCAGGCTGTCCACCGTGAAGAGTGCACGCAATGTTTCGACAATCAGGATATGGCGCAAGGCATCGACGTGTGCCTGCACTGTTTCAACGGCGGCTGCGTCGACGAGCAGGATGGTCAAGGGGCGGAGGGTGGCAGGCATCATGCAAGGATCCACTTTGAGAAGACGGGACACCAGCTTGCCTTGAACATAAGGCGAGTACGGAAGCCAAGGTCACCAACGGTACGCACGCTGAAACCCGCTCCTCTGATCGAGCCTGGGCTGACCGTTCTTTAGGAGGACTCCGAACCACCTCTGAAACGGCTTGCTATCAGCGAAGAAAGGGAAGAAGATCAGTATGACTTTGTACGAGTTGTACGATGCTGGGGATGTGGAGGAAAGCTTCTGCCTGATGCCATGAAGGACCCATATGTCTCTGCCATCGTCAACGGAATTGCTGGCTCGATGTCATCTGCTCGTCAATCCGAAGTCAAAGCCTGGGAAGAGGAGATTACGGCATGCGAACACACGCTTACTCTTCAGCAAAACCCGCCGTCAGCAATAGAGGCGTCTGGCCTCGCTCATTGCGGCAAGTGCGAGCTCACGGAGAATCTGTGGCTCTGCTTGACCTGTGGCTCGCTGGGCTGCGGTAGGCAGCAGTTCGGTGGCGTGGGCGGGCACGGACACGGCATGGATCACTACTCAGAGACGAAGCATCCTGTCAGTGTCAAACTGGGCACCATTACTCCTGAAGGCAATGCCGACATCTTCTGCTACGAGTGTGGCGACTCTCGACTGGATCCTGATTTGGCTCTCCATCTGGCGAACTTCGGTATTAATGTCGCAACGCAGACCAAGACGCAGAAGACTTTGACGGAACTTCAAATCGAACAGAACCTACATTTTGACTTCTCTCTTACAGATGAGAACGGACGAGCGCTTCAGCCTCTCTTCGGCAAGGGTCTTACTGGACTGGCAAATCTCGGCAACAGTTGCTATTTGGCGTCGACTGTCCAAGCTCTTTTTGCTCTAGAGCCATTCCAAAACCGATACTTGCCCACCGCCGAACTCCATTCGATGCTTTGTCCTGTGAAGGATCCTGCTCAATGTCTGGATTGTCAATTGCACAAATTGGCAGACGGCTTACTCAGCGGGCGGTACTCCAAACCCGCATCCCACCCAACACCGCTTCCTCCTTCGAGCGAGCTGAACACTGGTCCCGATGATTCGATGCCCACACCTACCTTTCAAGCTGGACTCAAGCCGACGATGTTCAAGGCTCTCGTAGGGGCGTCTCACCCCGAGTTTTCGACGATGCGCCAGCAGGATGCCTCGGAGTTCCTCACGTATCTGTTGCAGCTGATGCGGCGAGATGCTCAGAGAAAGTCACTGAATCCTTCAATGGAACCGCCTCATATATTCGAATTCAGCACCGAACAACGCCTCCAGTGCACGAACTGCGGGGGGGTGCGTTACCGGCTGGACGAGAACGAGCTTATTAGCGTTAATGTTCCTGTCCGAGAAACCGGAGAGAAGACGGAGGAGGGCAAGATTATCTACGAGCCTGTCACCTTGGAGGAGTGTCTCGACACACTCACTGGAGAAGAAGAGGTTGATTATCGTTGCCCTCGGTGCAAGACCAACGTTAAGGCCGTTACCAAAACGACCTTTGCCAGCTTTCCCGATGTTCTCGTCATTAATCCGAAAAAGTTCCAACTCGTAAACTGGGTTCCACAAAAGCTTGGTACGTTCATTTAAGTTTACCATTGAGATCGAAAATGAACTTTCTCATAGAAGTCCCACTGGTCGTGCCGATTGACAACACTCTCGTCATGGACAAGTATCTAGGAAAGGGTCAACAGGATGGAGAAGACATACTGCCCGAGGATGAAGCAGGTCAGCATTTTTATATCTCCATTTGATTCTGATCTGACCATGATGCAGAGGGAGGGTCGAGCCTTCCCGAGTTCAATGCGGCCGCCATGATACAGCTGGAGGGCATGGGCTTCCCTACCGTTCGTTGCCAGAAGGCGCTGCTTGCGACAGGCAATTCCGACGCAGATGCTGCTATGCAGTGGCTCTTTGAGCATATGGAGGATCCCGGTAAGTCAAGTGTCTAGCCATGCAAGAGTAATCATTCAACGCTCTGATAGATATCGATGATCCGATCGACGTCGCTTCTGGGGTCCCCAGCGATGGAGCCGAAGCAAGCCCTGAGCAGATTGAAATGCTGTCAGATATGGGATTTACTGCCCCACAAGCGAGGAAGGCTCTTCGGGAGACCGCGGGTGACATGGAGCGGGCGGTAGAATGGCTCTTCAGTCACCCGGACGACGATGGCGAGGAGGCACCGGCGGACAGTGGTGCCGCCTCGACTGGCAAGAAACTTCCCGGCTCAGACTCACTACCCGCAAAATATATCCTCAAAGCATTCATATCCCACAAGGGCCCGTCTGTCCATTCGGGCCATTACGTCGCGCATATCAAGGAACCGGAGGCCGGATGGGTGCTTTTCAATGACGAGAAAGTGGTCAAGGCGGATAAGGAGAGCGTTGAGAACCTAGGAAAGCTGGCGTATTTGTACGTGTTCGAGAAGGCGCTGTAGGCACATTACAGAGGGTTGAATGGTCATTGTCATACGGCAACATTGCATTTAAATACAAGCATATGAAAGGATTGCTACGGCACATGCAGAAGCAAGAATCGGACAAATTTCGGGGGGCATGCGGTCGCGAGACCCTGAAAGAGATATTCGACCGGCGCAATAGGCGACACATGATGACGCCGGCGCGCGTCCGCCAACCTCGATCTCATCGGGACACCCTCCACACTAATGGAGACGGCGGTAGATTCTCCGCCTAGTTTCCCCAGTTTCCCCAGGAAGAGCGCACGTACTTCCCTTCCCTTTCCTTCCTCTCGGTCCGACCGAATATCCCGTGTAATCCTGCCAGCCGTAACCACCTCGGCGGGTCGTGCACCGCGGACCTCAGGCTGGAGCCCCCACTCACCTACTTAGAAGCGAAAGCCGACTTGCCCGCCATGACTTCACTCGTCTCCGCTCTCCTACCTGGAAGCAAGAACACAACTAGCATGAGCAAACCCTCAGACTTCAAGAATGCCGACCTCGACGAGCTCGTGAAGCAGCTCAGCACCGCCGAGGCTTGCGAGCTCATCACCGGCGTCGGCAACTGGTACACCGCCGAGATCCCGAGGTTGAAGATCCCGCAAATCAAGGTGGGTTTCCTATCTAGGAGGTCTGTGCGACATATCGCTGACTCGCTTCATTAGGTGTCTGACGGACCGGTATGAGACCACATGGGCTAGTCAGGCACATTCAACTCATCTGGGGTCAGAATGGTATTCGTGGGAACAAGTTCTTCAATGGCACGCCGGCCAAGTCCCTTCCTGTGCGTTGCTGCCGCTTTCTCGTGTATGTGCTCCTCTTAACCTTGCTTGTAGTGCGCTACTGGCTTGGCCGCTACCTGGGATACCGACTTGATTGGCGAAGCTGCTGCGGTGATCCTCGCCGCTGAGGGCAGGCTTAAGTCTGCTGCCGTGCTCCTGGGTCCGACATGCAACATTCAGAGGGTACGATATACCCGGCCATCCCCGGGTTTAGTATAATGACACGGCTTACAGTCCCCGCTCGGTGGTCGCAGCTTCGAGAGCTTCTCGGAGGATCCCCATCTCAATGGCATGATGGCCGCCTTCTACATCTCCAACCTGCAGAAGAACGGCATCTCCGCCTGCATCAAGCACTTCGTGTATGTTTTCCATAACTATATGAATCAATTATGTCTGAGATCGGAATACAGCTGCAATGACCAGGAGCACGAGCGCGTGGCCAGCGACAGCTTGGTCAGCGAACGCGCTCTGCGTGAGCTGTATCTCTATCCTTTCATGCTCGCGCAGAAGTACGCCGAGCCGTGGGCTTACATGACTTCGTAAGTTTGATTCTCACTATTACGAGATGTGATCTAATGCGATTGTTAGGTACAACCGCATCAATGGAACGCATTGCTCCGAGAACCCGAGGCTCCTTGAGGAGATCCTCCGGAAGGAATGGGGCTACGACGGGCTAGTGATGTCGGATTGGTACGCCTGTGGTTGCACTTCCAGCTTTCATTTCCAACCGTCATTATAGGTACGGCGTCTACAGCGTGGTCGAATCCGTCAAGGCTGGTCTTGACCTTGAGATGCCTGGGTTAGTTAGCCTAGATGTCTAGGGACGACGAGCTGCAAGCTGACGTCTCACAGTGTCGATGGTTGGCGCCAAACCTCGAAGCTGATTCGTTCGGTCGAGTCTCAGAAGCTCACAGTCGAAGAGATTAAAGCCCGTGCCAAGAGGGTCTTGCAGCTTGTGCAGCGGATTGCAAAGGCATCACCGGAGGTGCGTCTCATATATTGAGACTTATCGCACGAACTTATAGCTCGGTTCAGATCCTTGACGGCGACCAGCAAGAGCGGTCCAGCGACCCTCCCGAGCACCGTGCTCTCCTCCGCAAAGTCGCTGCTTCTTCGATTGTACTCCTCAAGAACGAGAATGATGTCCTTCCTCTGGACACGAAGAAGATCAAGAAGCTCGCTATTATTGGACCTAATGCCAAGGCAGCCGTCATTGGGGGTGGTGGATCTGCATCGATGAAAGCTTCCTACATCATCACGCCTTTCGATGGGATTACTGCTGCGCTGCCGAAGGATGTAGAAGTGACCTTCGCTGAGGGCTGCCAGGGTGCGCCTTGCTTACTCTACACTGCTGACATGCGCTCATGTGCTACATATAGCCCACAACCGTGCACCGACGCTCGAGCAGGAGATTGTGACGGAGGATGGCCGACCCGGTTGGATCGCTACCTTCTATGAAGTGAAGGCCGATGGCAGTCTCACGGCACCTGTCGATAACGTGTACCTGGAAGAGACCTATCAGCTCATGACCGACGCCGACATCAACTTGAAGGGCGTCAACTGGTGGGCGATCTTCAAGGGCAAGCTTCGCCCTCGCAAGGAGAAGATTAAGTTCCAGTTCGGCTTGACCGTTGCCGGACGTGCCAAACTGTTCGTGAACGACAAGTTGCTCATTGACGTCTGGACGAAGCAGAGGCGGGGCGAAGCCTTCTTCAACACGGGAACAGAGGAAGAGTTCGGGACTGTTGTGCTCGAGGCCGGATCGGCCGCTGACATCCGACTCGAGTTCTGCAATTTGTCTGCCCCTACCGAAACGGACGCTAGCGAGCGGCCGAACCCCAACGCGGGTATCCGGTTGGGTGGTTTCGAAGTGTATGATGAGGAAGAGGCATTGCAACAGGCGGTCAATGTCGCCAAGTCTGCTGACGCCGTCATCGTTGTTGTCGGCCTGAACGCCGACTGGGAGAGTGAAGGCTACGACCGAAAGGATCTGGAGCTCCCCAGGAAGACTAATGAGCTCGTCGACCGCATTGCCAAGGCGAACAGCAACCACGTGGTCGTCATGCAATCTGTACGTCACCAGTGATATCCGCAGGAAACGGTGTCTGACTACTTCATTGTAGGGCTCCGCTGTCACCATGCCTTGGGTTCACAACGTCTCTGCTCTGGTCCAAGCCTGGTATCTGGGTAACGAGACCGGAAATGCCATTGCCGACGTTCTCTTTGGCAAGGTGAACCCTTCCGGCAAGATGTCTATAACATTCCCCAAGCGGCTCGAGGATGTACCATCATTCCTGAACTATGGCAATCAAAACGGCAAGGTGCGTATCAGCCTTTCTGCAGCGCTTCGTCAGGGCTCATTTATGCACAGGTTCGCTATGCCGAGGATCTCTTCGTCGGTTACAAACACTATCAGAGTCACGAGATTAAGACCCTGTTCCCTTTCGGGTGATTACATCGCCTTTCCCCTGCCTCCTCCCCAAGGCTGACAATCTTGTTTCATCACAGTTATGGTTTGTCCTATACGACATTCGAGTACTCGAACCTCGATGTGAGCAAGCCCACGACTAAGAAGAATGACTTCACGGCGACCGTGAAGCTTACTGTCACAAACACGGGCAAGCTGATTGGATCAGAGGCTGTTCAGCTCTACATTACTCCACCTGAAGGGCTCCTGGCTCGTCCTGCATTGGCGCTCAAGGCATTCAGCAAAGCAAGGGACATCCCAGCAGGCAAGGATGTCAAGATCACACTCGAACTTGACAAGTACGCCGTGTCGTATTACGATGACAAGGTCATGGCGTGGCGCGCGGATAAGGGGGAGTATGGTGTGCTGATCGGAGCCTCGAGCGAGGACATCAAGCTCAAGGGAACCTTGGTTCTGGAAGAGAGCTTCATCTGGACGGGTCTGTAGACGCATAGAACAAGATATCTACTTCTTCTTGGGTCATGACACCTTTACGACCTTCATCCGCGTGGGAACAAAATGAATTGAATTGACTACACCATGGACAAAGCGTGTAGGACCGTGTGGTTCTGTTGCCGGATTGACGTGCATGGTAACGAGGGTGGGTAGGGACACCTTTAATATTGGAGTCGTGTGGAGCTACGACAATGTGGGCTCCGAGACTAATTAGCGCACGCGGCTGAACCACTCCCACCGTCCTGCAGGGTCGTTGTCTCTGGAATGTGGTTTAGCGTTCCTGGCTGCCCTGAGTAGCAATTCCGCGGACCAGCGCTCTCCACAAGAGAGACAAACATGTCACAAAGCGAACAGTGGGCAGTCGCACAGTGAGTCAATGGAGAAGCCCGCGATCGGAGACCCGCAGGTTCATTCTATTTCTGCTTTCTAACGGGAATGAGATGATCACCTTCGGGGTTTACCACCATGAGAATGGAATAAACGGGATGGGCTGTTGCATGCGGACGTAACAAGACCAGGCCGCCGGAGAAGAATTGATTGTGGCGCAGAAGCGGTGATTCTGAAGGGCGAGGTGTCAAGAGCTCGGTCGAAAGAGCTCGGTATCGACGTGGATTACCGGCTGTCGCTTGGCCGGGACGCGGCGCTGTCAAAGAAAGGGCGGCGTTCCTCGAATTCCAGAGGAGCGGATGCTCCTGAGGACAATCAGAGAATGAAGCGAACACAGCCCCCAAGTCTCGCCCAGTGAACGCGGCGATTCGAGAAGGGGAAGAAGCACTCCTCCATCGGTCCAAATGCCGTTGGATTTGATTCTCGATCGTAAACGTCGTCTCCCTGATGCCCTTTTGCGCCTCTTCCGAGCACATCGCCAACCGGCCTCCGAAGTTGGCAGGGCACGGCGTTTCATATACCCATCTTTCCTTTCTCGCCTATCCACCGTTGGCCATCCTCTGATCCTCCTCCCTCTCTCCTCCTCCTTCATCATCCCCTGGCCAGCTGCAAGCACGACTGTGTCGTCCGACACAGCTGTCATTCGTGCCTCTGTCGCTGTCCCCCGCATCTGATATCCACACCCCACGCCACACCCCTGGCTCTATTCACTCTTTAACTCTCTAACGCTCATTGACCGACCCTCCTTTGATATACGCCCTGGCCGTTGCCACCAACCCCGTTCCCCTTCACGACCCTCCCGTAATCCCCTTTCTCACCATAAATCCTCCAACGCACCACGCCCATGGCGCCCTCTACCTCCGACCCGGACGAGCCGCTCCCTCTCCTCGTTCGCGCCGAGGCAATGGTCAACATCACCCTCGATGACACCTCTCCTTTCATTACCTATTCCGACGGCTGGGGCATCCAGTCACCGCAAGATCCGGACTTGGATTACTATTTTCAGGACACGTACCATGGCACAGAGACTGTTGGGGCCAATGCGACGATAGTTTTCTCAGGTGCGCCGCTGTTCACTCAGCCCGTCTTTGTTCTAAACTAACGCACACCAGGCTCGGGAGTGTTTATCTTCGGCTCAACCGGTCCGAATCATGGCAACTTGCAAGTGTCCGTCAATGGTGCCCATCAAACATTCTCGGCATACTCGACAACACCCCTATTCCAGCAATGTCTCTTCTCATCAATGGTGGACGCGAGCTACAATGAGGTCATCCTGATCAATATTGGGGGACCAAGTGGTAACTATCTAGACCTGGACTATATTATCACAACTGTACCTGAAAAGTGCGTGCTCTGTGCAACCTTGGTCGAGGTTTACCTAACGCCTTGCTCAGCACGACGTTCCCTGCTCAACCCGATCTCCCGCCAATCACTCCCAGTGGCGGATTTCCTACGTATGCCCCAATCTTCCAAGTTCCATGTGATGTCCCTCATTCCAAAATAGTTCTTCTTCCCCGTCGTCGTCTTCCACAGGAAGCTCAGCGTCTTCTTCCTCGTACGTACCCTGAACATACGCCTTGACAATGGTTGCTGAGCTGTACTTCTAGATCCCAATCCTCCTCCTCCTCCACGGTGACAACCGCCCTCACAATCGTCTTCGCCTTACTCACCCTTGCCCTTCTCGCCATCCTTGCTGTCGTATATATTCGACACCGAAGACGAAAGCACGTTGAGCAGGAGCATGTCTTCCGCTACGGCCATGCGAACGCGCCTACACCCACGCCAGCGCCCCCGGCTGAGCCTGGAATGTCAAATCTCCAATGGACGTCCCGAACACAGACACCAGGGCCGGCTGGACGCGACTCTCCGGGAATTCCTTATCCGCCCCGGCACAGTCCAGCAGGCGCGTCCATGACGGGAGATAGGGGTTACAGTCAACCGATGAGCAGCCGAGGGAAAGGGAAGAAGAAGGATGGGCACACTTTCCTTCCCGGATTTGAGGTATGACCAACACGAGCGCCGGGATTTTACTTGATGAGCCACACGATTCGTCTTATTCGTTTGTTCTTCTATTTGCGACCTAATCACTCCTTTGGCCGTAGTATTCTTTGCGGACCCTTGCATTTTGAATTATTCAGTTCGATTTATTAGCATTTCTTGCTTTTGGGATATGGAGGAGGATCCGCGGCCTCCTGCCTAATTTTGTTTTGTCCGCGCTCAGTAGCGCACGCATTATTAACGTCTGCTTGTACAAATGGATGCAATCTCTCAAAAGTCTCTATGTCGTAAAGGAACCACGAGCATGGAAACAGTCTGTGTGCCTTGCTGAAAGGCGAAGCACCGTTTGACTTCTGCTGTGGCAACTCGGCCCGCCGGGTAGCACTGGGGAAGCGCCGGATGCGCGTCTACCCATGCGCGCCTCATGATTGCCAGGGAAGCAGCACGTGACCCGAAAACAGACGCGCCGAAGCCTCTGCCTCCGCTGAGACTCGTCCTCGTCGTCGATCTTCCCACCTACAACGTTTACCGACCCTTCCCGTTTATCCACCCTGGCACCGGCATCTCCCAAACCCTCGTCTTCGATGGCTGCGCCTCCTGCAGCCCGAAGAGACTCGCGTATACATCTGCAGCTACGGCACAGCGATGCGCTACAGGAGCAAGAAGCGTGTACGTCTCGCGACACCTATAACGAAGCTGCTGCTGATATCCCTGACAGTCCGACGCAAGTATCTCCTAGTCAACAAGCACATCACTAAGCTCAATGCTGGACTCAACTTGCGCGTGGAGGAACTCAACACGCAGATCACCCAATTGAACTCGGAGAACATTGCACTGCGGTCCAAGGTGATCGAGTTGACGCGGAAGCTGGCGGGAGAGCAAGCATCAACAAGGCGGACAGCAGCTGAAGCTGAGAGCTTGGTACGCTTGAACATATTGTCAGACGCTGAGACGTCTCTAACAACAGAATAGACCTCCAATGCAATACGACAACTGGCGTCATTACGAGACGCGTTCGCAACTCTGGCAAGTCCAATTGCTACACCGCCAGCCCACCTGCCCTCGCTCGCACCCCGGGAACCTGTTGCTCGCTCTGTACTTGCAAAGAAGCCCGATATCTCCTTCATACGTGAGACGTCACAGGAGGTAGAGGACATACCAAAGCCGTGAGTTTTAACATCTTCAGATGAACCGTGTCGTCTCACAGCATACACAGCCGCGGTCATTTGTATTCCAAGGAGGAAGATGACATGCCCTCTCCACCCGCTCCCGCTGCCTTCATCACTTCCCGCCGTACTTCCCGTCGCCCAACCATACCTATCGAGCCACAACTGCCGCCGGCCCGGCCAACTGCATCGAAAGCCTCTGAACTTGCAGCCATGTCCTCGGAAGAGGAGGTTGAATCTGAGCTCGAGACGCCTCCCTTGGCCGCAAAATCATCGATCAGCGGGAAGAGCAGGGGTCGGATTGAAGCGGCTCTCGCTAGGCAGAAGTCACCGGAAGTGGATGATTCGATGCCTGCCCCGGTTACAACGCGCAGAAGGTTGGCAAACAAGGAGAATGACATGGACGCTCTGCGAGAGGAATCTGGAGAAGGTGCGTTCAGCCGCAATGATATGCGTTGGCAACTGCTGATGTTTCCTACAGAGACTAACCGAACCTCGACCGTAAGGCGGGCCATTAAGCGGCGGCCAGTCACTCCACCTCCATCCTCAGCTGTCGACATGTCCGACACGCCAGTGCCTGCGAGTCGCGTCATGTCGCTTCAACCACAGAATACTGATGACCAGACCGCGGACGGTTTGCGAGAGCGACGTACAAGGAAGAGTGTCAACTACGCAGAGCCCAAGCTAAACACGTGGGTATTTGTGATCTTCACTTAATCGTGTTTCTGAACATCTTGTAGCAAAATGCGAAAACCAGAAGGGTTCGAGGCGAAGATCAAACCACGCGTTTCAAACGCTTCGAAGGAGACAACCCCACCCGTCAGCACCACATCCAGCAAGACACCGTCCACATCTTCGATGAGAGCCAAGCCTTCTACGACGACCACGTCCATGGCAGCTCTCACACCAACATCAGACGCTGATGAGGAGACGGACGTCCTGAGGTCCAAAGTAAGGCGACACTCGATGGCAGTCTAGCTCCGGTTCTTCGCATTTAGGTTCACGCTTCATTTCTTGCTTTGGGAACAATGATACCTTGTAACACCAGCGCACCATATCACTAGAATGTACACCTGTTGTCCATTAATTGACATCGTTTGTCACATACATGCGAGCCATGACAGCCTTGCCAACTACAGGAGGTAAGGAAGCAACATGAAGACTAGTACCCTAAGAGAAACACGACACAGTGAGCTCACAACTCATCGTCCGATGAGATCACAACCGCAGCTTCAACCCCTCTATCCACCTCAAAGGCATCCTCATCCAGCAGATGACTGAGATCTGATACCCTCGCACCCACGTCGAACTGGCTGTTGAAAGGTGTCGGCTGACTGGATCCAACCTGAGCCGTAGTCGTTCGAGGTTTATCTTGCAGCGCAGAGAAAAAGCGAGACGACGTCCGCGGGGCAGGCAGCATGGGTGTCTGCGAGGACTTTCGGCTGTGTTTCGACTGCGTGCGAGTAACGGCGGGCTTGGAAAGAGTAAAGCCGAGCTTCAGCTGAGAGATGGACAACTGCGATGAGAGATGACGTTTCGCAGCTGGCGTCGACGTCGCTCGAGGCGTACCCAGAGTTGGCACGGGAAGAGTCGCGGATCGGGCAGTTGTCGATCGAGAAGAGGATGACAGCAGCGCGTCGACTTCACGCCGCTGTGGTGATAGATGAACATCGGGTGCCTTGCTCGCTGCTGCAGCCCTCCTCTCCAGCTTCTTCCTCTCCAGCTCAACAGCATGCTCCTCGCACTCAGCCAACACCAGATCTTCTTCGTCATACTTCTCCTGCACACCGCCTCCGATGCCCCATCTCGAAGCGCCAGGACCGAACGGACCCCTTAACTTTGTGCAGACCACATACAACTCGAGGACTTCGTGGTTGCGAATCTGCTGCTCGAGCTTGTCTATTCGCCCTTGGGAGGTTGGAGATGCTGGTCGAGAGTCGGGGGCAAGGATGTAGGGAAGAGGAGCTGATGGGTCCCAGCGGTCCACATTGGGGCTCGAGGAAGGTGTTGCGCGAAACGAGTCGGGCGATGTTGGAGCGTGCCGCGGTGGTCGAGGAGGGATGTTGGTCTGATATCTGACAGGTGATACGAGCGACATCGGTATGGGTTTCACTCGAGGCTGTCACAAATCATAAAAGCAGGCTCTCGGGGACGTCTGCTCTCCGGGGTGAACGTCGGGGGACAGCAGCAGAGGCACGAGTTAGGGTCGTCTCCATGTTCGTCCGGGATCAGAACTGGCGCTGGAAGACGCGCCACCGAAATTCACAGCAGCTCTCGAGTCGTCCCCCACCCCTTTCAGCTCTCTCTCACCGAACTGCCAAGGTAAGCCCCATCCCTATCGTCTCTGTCCAGGAAGTGCTCACAAAGGGGGTAGAAGCATTAACTTGCTTTATCTCCTTTCGCTCCCGCACAATCGATATCCTAACCAGTCATCATGGCCGCCGCCTCCCATGCTCCTGTTACCCTTGACGATGAGGACGATATGTTCGTGTTTGGAACGAGATCTCTCCCGAAAGTGGACATAACGCATGTTCCAGCTCCCGTTGCGCCTGTGAACCTCCAAGCACTTGCAGATTCAGGCTCCGATGAGGAGGGTTACTACAAAGTCACTTTGGGAGAGCTCCTGGATGGAGGCAAATATCGCGTTTTTGAGTCGTTGGGCAAAGGCATGTTTTCAGGTGTCGTGCGCGCTCGAGTTCTGGAAGGGCCGAATGAAGGCAAGGAGGTCGCAATCAAGGTCATCCGAGCCCAAGAAACGATGTGTGACCACTTCATGCGGCCCTTTCGTACGCTTATTCTTCCACAGGTATAAAGCTGGTTTGAAAGAAGTGCAGATCCTGAACAAGCTCATGCAAGCCGACCCGGATGACAAGAAACACATCGTTCGACTGCACACTACGTTCGAACATCGTGGCCATCTGTGCCTCGTGTTCGAGTCTCTGAAGTAAGCCGTGTCAGCTGTCGCTAGACCGAGTAACCAATTTGACCTGACTGAACAGTATGAATCTACGCGATGTCGTCAAGCGCTTTGGCAAGGACGTCGGGCTCAACATTAAAGCCGTTCGCGCATATGCTCAACAGATTTTTCTTGCGTTGAGCCTATTGAAGAAGTGTTCCATCATGCACGCGGACCTTAAGCTTGACAACATTCTGGTGAGCCGCCACCCGAAATACCTAGAATATCAATGAAATGCTCGGTACAGGTCAACAAAAGCAAGACTGTACTTAAATTGTGCGATCTTGGCTCCGCCAGCGATACGTCAGACAATGATATCACACCGTACTTGGTATCACGCTTCTACCGGGCTCCGGAGATCAGTGAGCGAATGCCGTAGTGATGTAGGACCATGCACTAACCGTATCCATGCAGTTCTGGGTCTTCCCTATGACACGGCCATTGACATTTGGTCCGTCGGCTGCACGCTGTACGAGCTCTACACTGGCAAGATTCTGTTCCCAGGTCGCACAAACAATCACATGCTGCTGCTCATGATGGAGCTGAAGGGGAGATTCAACAACAAGCTAATCAAAAAGGCGCATTTTGGTGACCTGCACTTCGACGAACAGGGTCTATTCCTCAGCGTTGAGAAGGACAAGGTGACGGGTGGGGTACGTCGCTTGGCCATGGCATGCCGCCGTCACAACTGACAATTGCGGATAGGACACTGTGCGCAAGGTGAATATTTCACAGCCGACACGTGACCTTCGCGCTCGCCTTCTGCCCAGTCCTTCTGTGCTGGCCAGCAAGGCACCTGCCGCACGGGAGGAGGAGGTTAAGATCATGACAGCCTTCATAGATCTGCTGGACAAGTGTCTTACGCTAGATGCATCGAGGCGCATATCGCCGAGAGATGCTCTTCTCCATTCCTTCTTCCGTGTTTGATTCTTGTTGTAACGCACTACATGTAAACCTTACGAGCGCATGTGCCTCGCCTCTTCAACCTCAAGTATCACTAGAGCTGTGTAGACTGTGTAGACTGAGGAGATGATGAGCGAAGCTCATTGGAACTTCTCCAATATAATTACTGTAATAAGGCGAGGGCGCGCACATAGAAATGAGCAGCGAAGCCTGTATGAATACAGCACAGCTATGACGAGAGTGCAGATTATGCCATAAGAGACTCGAGCTCCTTGCGCACTTCAGCTTCGCCCTCCATCTTCCTCAGCTGCGTCATTTCCATCTTCTCCCCGCGTTTGGCCTTGTCCTTAAGCTCTTCGATAGCTTTCAACTGCACGTCTGGTCAGTTACTGTAGCTAAGCACGCTGGCCACAAACGTACCTTCTTGGTCAAGCTACGGATCTTCTTAGCCACGGGATCCAGTCCATCTCCTCCTGGAGTCACAGGTTCCATAGGAGAAGCTTCACTGCGAGAAGCCTCGGGCTCAATGGAGAGCTTGGTGAGCGCTTCAACCGGAGGCTGCGCAGAGACAGCATCGTCGGCCGCGCCATCAATCGCTGCAGGCGACTCGGCACCATTCGCATCCTTCTTCTTGTTCGCCTTTTTGCGACGGGATGTCTTCTCCTTCTCCTCCACGGGCTGAGGAGTCGGAGCACCTGGGACATATCGATGTCCTCCTCTACCGCGAGCCGCATGTCCGTTTGTGCCTGTATGGCCGTTTGTCTGATGGGGCTGCTTCGTGGGCGTCGTGGCCCCACTGGATGGAACCCAAGCGGCGCCGCCTTCGTCCTCCCTTTTATAGACGTCCGGCGTGGCAGTTCCACGAGCACCAGGAGGACGATACGCGCCCAGCGCCTTGGGTGGGGGAGAAGCAGCGGTCGTCTTCACGACTGAGGCGGAGGGCGCAGGCGCCTGCGGGAGATTCTGACCAAACTCGGGCACAGAGTCGCTCTTCGCCGGTCGCCAAGTTGTCTAGCACCCTTGTAAGCACAAATCACGTTATCCTCGGTCGGACGTACCTGGTACAAGTCATCCTGATTGAACACGTGAAGCAACGTGCCCGTGCAATGCCAAATCTTGATGCCATTGTCCACGCGGAGCCGCGGGCTCAGAGTTGCAGTCAGAAGGTATCGACCGTCCGGGCTCCATTCGCACCAGCTCGTGTTCGGCGCCTCGATGAGAGTGACCTTGTTAAGCGTGCGACGGTCGTAGATATCAATGGATCCTGAAAGGTTACCAAATCCAGCTATAGCGATGAGACGACCCTGCGGACTGAACGCTACAAAGTTGCGAGGCCCCATTGGAAAGTTGTGAATCGGGTTGACCCGCTGATCAAACAGCGTTGCTTTCGCAGGCATGTCTAGGAACCAGGTCAGCAAGCGAAGAGGCAGATCTGTGCAGATGGGAACTTACAGCCGTAGATGACGAAGAACTCTTTCGAGTTCGGACTCCAGGCGAAATCATGGATCGGGCCCTCCTTATCTGTACGATGCATGAGCCCAATTCGGACCAAGAAGAGCGGCGTTATAGCACACCTAGAGTGACTCGACAGTCAAAAGTTCCTGCAGCAGTGAGCATGTACAGGTTGCTCTCGCCATAGTAGCTCTTATTCGTCTTGTCGACATCTGTTTGCGTCTGAAACAGAACATGCGTGCCCAGTCTGTTCCACTTCACGACGATGCGGTCGGCTTTATAAAAGGTCTTTTGGGAACTCGGTGGAGAGGCGAGGGTGAGCATCGAATACACGCGCACCGAGGCCGGTGCCCCCTGCACGATTGTCAGACATGATTCGCACCTACAGGAAACAATATGTCGCACCTTTTTCTCTCCAATGAAGACGGCAATAGACGGGTTAGGACCTGGGCTGAGAGCAACGCTCTTCATACCCTCGATCCGTAACTTGTCGACAACACCGCGGCTCCAGTCACCCGGACTGAAGACCTGGACCTCCTGTCCAACCTGACGCACCGCATGCGACTCCGAAGAGGTATATTGAAGATCCCTTGCACAAAGTTAGTCTAACAGTTGGCACAAGAAGATACGGTTGAGCGCACCATCCTTCCTGCCCTTTCTGCGTAAGCGCAAGTTCCTCTTCGCCGGTGGTCACGTTCCACACGCGCAGGTTCTTGTGTTGAGATCCATCCTCAAGAGACAGAGGACGTTCCCAGGTTGAGATAAACGTGCCCAGAGGCGAAAAATTGATCTCGATCGCGTTTTCAATGGGCAGCTCACGCAAAGGGAGCAGCGTCTCGGTATGAAGGATGCGCACACTACGGTGGATCAGCACTGCGACTTCAATCATTACGTGTGCATCTTACCACTGCGGCAGCGCATGCGCAAACAGTCGACCATCCTGGGTGTATTGGAACATTCGCGAGGTCACATCTGGCCTAAACTTGCGCATCAGCAAGCGACCCATATTGGTCTGAGGGATAACGCACTTCGGAAAGTTCTCCAGTTCGTCGTAGGAAGGTGATCCACCCAACATTCCCATTGTCTTCTGAGCGCGGACTGGATATGTGTCAGTTATGGGCTACACTGACGACGACCGACGATACGTACAGGCAATCTGGTTGAGAAATGAGGCGGCCATGGTGACTGTTTGGGATATCGAATGTGCGGGCGCGAAAGGAGGTGAAGCAAGTTAATGCTTCTATATCCATTATGAGTATTTCCGCAATCAAGACGAAGGTGTCCGTGCTTACCTTGACAGGACGGTGAGAGAGAGCTGAAGGAGAGGAGACGACTCGAAAGCTGCTGTGAATTTTGGCGCGGGTGGCGCGTCGTCCAGCGCCAAATGCTTCGGACTTCTGATCCCGGACGGACGTGGAGGACGCGCCCGTGTCCCTGACGACGTTTGCTACAGTACATAGATCCGGACGACAGACTGCTCCAGCTTCACTGGTACCCATCTTCAAGAACAGTTCTATATTCATTACTTCATTTCTAACCCACGTCGGTCCTGCTAGATCTGTACCGCTCATTAACCGACATTCCATGACGTGAGCAAAGCGAAACCCTACTTTTTTGTGAGCGTCCTTGTCCGCAGCGCTTCACGGGCCGGCCTTGCAGGGACCCTCTAGGGTTCTCTCAGCCCAACCCTAACCCTGTCACAGGACAAGCCAGTGCACCTAACCCATACCCTAATGCAAGGGACCATCTATAGGCTATTTTGGAGAGGTTGGGGTTGGGGCTGCAAAAAAAGGGCCATCCTATAGGGGTTTGTGGGTGTAGAGGGCTAGGGGGTTGAGGCTAGGTATGGTGCTTCTCTATACAATTGGGAAAACCTTCGGTTGTTATTATAATAGGAGGCGAAGATCTTCGGTTGTTATTATAATAGGAGGCTAGGATCTTCGGTTGTTATTATAATAGGAGGCGAAGATCTTCGGTTGTTATTATAATAGCAGGCGAAGATCTTCGGCCGCTATTATAATAGCAGGCGAAGGTTTTGGGATCTTCGGCCGCTATTATAATAGCAGGCGAAGGTTTTGGGCGCTTACTGGGATCTTCGGCCGCTGTTATAATAGCGG
>KV417368.1:0-28442 GCA_001630345.1 Calocera viscosa TUFC12733
TCTGTAAGCTGAACTATGACTGGGCAATGTGCACCGACGCACCTTCTTGCACAAGAACAACACAGTCGGATTATGGATTGCATAACGCTGAACGACATCCAGGATGCGCGCGTACTCATCAGACGGAGACTTCAGGGCGCGTAGTCTGAGAGGTGTGTTGTAGAATAGATCTTCGACCTGTCAGAGAAGTTAGCTGCCGTATTATGCGAGTCCGACCAAGAGCATACAGTGATCGTTGTTCCATCGTTTCCCGCGCACGGTTTCGGTTCTTCACTAGTTCCAGGCTTAGGTGGGGCAAGGATTCCATCCGCGTAGCTGGCCCTACGCGCATATGTAAGATTTTAGGCTAGTGCGAAGGACCATCATGAGGCGTACCTCCAAGCGCACGACTCGTCCCTCGTCTTGGTCACAACGTTGAGGTGGGCGACGTGCGAGATACTCGCAAGCGCTTCCCCTCTAAACCCATACGTCTGCAGTTTGGAGAGATCCGAAAACGTCGACAGTTTTGAGGTGCAGAAACGAGCGGCGAGGAGGGGGAGGTCTGCCCTCTGTTACGGGGTAAGGATGAGCCCTGTCCGGACGGCAGTTGACGTACCCGGATTCCCGACCCATTGTCCACTATCTGCAATAGCTTCAATCCTCCGTCCTTCACCGTTATCTTGATCTGCGTAGCTCCGGCATCGAGCGCGTTCTCCAGCAATTCTTTAAGCGCGTTCGCAGGTCGATGAATAATCTGTCAATACCGTTCAGCGCGTTCCAAGGACGATTCAGAGAGATGTCGTACCTCGCCTGCCGCGATGCGGTTGATTAGCGATTCTTCAAGTCTGTGGATTGGCTTTGGCTCAGTTGCCATATTGGACCACTTTCCTCGGATCGTGGTAGACAATGAGGCAACTTCTGTATCGTGGAGAATGCATAAACAGATGCAGAGATCGGGCGGGACGCGAGTCAGAACCCTAGAGACGCGTCTTACAACACGGCGTCCGGACCTCGGCATTTAATCTGAGGCACCGCTCCCCCACCTGTCCGCACGACTGCCTCCGCTTCCCTGCGGGCGTCTCACGGAAGGAGGCAAATGTAGGGTTCCTCCGTGCACAGCCACTTCACAGCCACGTCCTCGCCCCTTTCCCAAAATGTGTAAATAATTTATCAGTTTATTCATCATATATTCAAGTCTACATGTATGCAAGATGTGGGAATACTATTAAAATCATTGGAATTTGGATTGAAATTAAACCGCTGAGAATTGAGCGAAATTTAGTGGGTAGGGTCTTCGGTATGGACTTGCACAATTCTCACGAGTCCGCGCCGCGTCGGATGCAGTCGTGCGGACAGGGTGGGGGACCGGTGGAGCAGATCGGCATTTACTGTCACGGTTCGTCCTATACTAACTGGGATACTAGATTGTACTGTTCTGCATGTCATCTGGAACAATGAATTGGTTGGCTCGTTTAGCTATACACATGTTGAACCGAATGAACCTGCTTCCCCTTCCGACTAGACATTCCTCCGGCTGGTGTCCGGCATATGCAGCAAGATACGCGCGTTATGAATGAAGACGCCTTCGTACCGCAGACCATTGCTTGACCATCTTCTCTTGGCCGTAAATTCGAAGATGGAGCATGGGCCAGATCATGCCAAGGAACGCTGCAACTGGCGTAGGATCAGATATCTCCGGTGCATCGTCGATCGTAAGGTTGAATAATCGGTGACTGACTGTCGTGTTCACATCTGGGATTGGTTTGGAACTGTCGAATCGATCGATGTAGAGGTCCGTAAGCTTTGGGCATAGGGAAGAGATGAGAGTGAAGGTGGTCCACGCGTAGCATGCACTGTGCGACAGCTCGTTGAAGTTTCTCATGGCACCACCTTGGAGAGAGAGCGACTGAAGCGACGGCCACGCGGAGATCAGTGTGGCGAGACCATATTCAGGGAGCGCGGACTCGATGTTCATGCCACACGTGGTCAGGCAGAAGCTGGTCATAAACTTGCATGCAGACAGTGGAAAGAGCGCCCAAGTAGGGAAATCGAAGTCGGATGAAGGTTGAAATTCGAGCTCGAGCGAAGTAAGGCTCGGGCAGTAGGCTGAAATGTGATGGATGATGTTGCTGATATGGTCTTCCTGCAGGGGTTCCAAGTCCTCTGGATATGGAATGCACAGCGGTGAATACTTCGAAACTATCAACAAGTTGAGTGTGGTGAGATTTGTGCCGAAAAGATGTACGCGACTAAGGATACTTTGCGCTACCGTGGGAGCTGCTTGTAGTAGGATCTCGGGTCCCATGTGATTTGTCACTGTTGTGACTTCACGATGGCAGTAGTCCGGATCATGGATATCGTCCACCACCAAAGACAGTTCACCAAGATGCGGCAATCCAACAATTGCTTGCTCAATCGGTCCCACATACAATTTTGTCTCGATGTGGAGTGAATCAAGCTCTTGCTGGGACTCGATAAATCTAGCCATTGACAGTTGCCATGTCGTGCTAACGTCGGAGAATCCCACGATGTAAATGGTTTTGCAGCACATATTCATCTTGCAAGCCTTCCGAAAGAAGTAATCCACGGAAAAAGGACAGGCATCCCCAGATTTTTCTCCGCCTCGAAGCACAAGATAATCCACGGACGGCACAAGAAAGCTTGCCGCCGTTGCAATGCCCTCGGGACAGTCGCATAAGGCTGCGATTGTTCGGAGATTTGGAAACCACTCCTCAAGCCTGTCGGAGAATAGCATAGAGGCGGCCTGTATTCGTCGCTCGAATGTTTCATCGAAGTCGTCTACATTCCAGAACCTCAAGGTCTTGACGAAGCTAGCATATAGACAGAAACGTCTGTAACTGTTCTCGTCGATTGGCTACGCCAGACGGTGATATGAGCCTCTCTCTTTTCATCTAAGCAGTTAGATCGCTTACTTCATATCTTTCCAGGTCCGGTTCTCCGAAGAGTATTCCAAAGAGTGCCGAAAAACTGGGCTCTAGAGTGTCGATGTATTGCCAGAGGTCTGAAGAATGCTCGGCATGTTCGAGCGACCATTGGTAAAGATCCTTGCGGAACCATTTGGATAATCATATCTGCCAGCTCGGATATATTCCAGACTCGATGCATCACGTCGTAGTAATGTGGGTGCGTCTATCGGCACGATGGCGCTGGAGGAGATGATGGTTTGTTGCGAAGACGCGCGACGCGTCCCTCACCGTCATCGGTCTTAGACTTGTGGATATACCGTCCGTCATCTCCGCTACCGTAACATGATTGAATGCGTGCTCCGGGATTGTGACTGCGCGCTGTGTCAAGGACTGTCGACCGTGACGTTGTCTGTCTTCGATAACGCCGATAAATGGCGCCGAGCAGACAGCCGTCTTTCAGTGAGCCTTGTGCACGTGACCTCGCGCCGTCTTGGCGTGGGAATTCGTCCAACCATGCTCCTAGCCGCCGCCACTCTGTTTCCTATCCGCCGCCACCCAACGCTCCGCCTGCCCCGTACTAAAATACACCGAAATAAAACTGCACGAATGGTGTCTCATCCAATCCCCATATCTGGCAGATTGTGGCGTTCGATGGAGCCCGACTGCTCGTCGAAATGCACAAATCCGGTCGACATTCTAACAACTGAGCGCGTGGACACCGTTCCAACTGTCCATTAGCGCCGTGGGCGCTGTGGGTGCTACAGGATGGTCCACGCAGGAAGAGAGAGTCCACGAGCGGTATAAAGTTACAGCCGGTGAGCATTCTACACAATAGTACAATAATTTGCTGATCCGAAATGTCCAGCATCTTCATCCCGCCGCCTGCGAAGGTCCTCGTCACCGGTGCCAACGGCTTCATCAGCGTATGGATTTGTCGTCAGCTGCTCGAAGCTGGCTACGCCGTGCGCGGTGCGGTTCGTGACCCTTCCAAGGGCGACTACATGGCCACCCTGTTCAAGAGCTTCGGTATTTGGGAGAAGTTCGAGTATATGATTGTGAAGGATGTCGCATCGGTGAGTACGGCTGCCTTGCCCCTCGGTCGACCGAGCTGATCAACAACGACAGCCGACTGCATACGATGCAGCAGTCCAGGGCGTGGATGCGGTCATCCATACTGCATCTCCGGTAGGTGCGGGTGGAAAGCCTGAAGGTACGCTTGCTCTTATGTCCTTGACTGTGCGGAAACTTATCCCTTCACTAGACACTATCAACCCCGCTGTACAAGGGACTGTCTCCATCCTCTCATCCTCCCTGAGGTTCGGCCCGACCGTCAAGCGCATCGTCGTCACTTCGTCCGCAGTGTCTGTTCTCGAGCCGCACGACGAGCCTTACTTGTATACCGAGGAGGACTGGAGCGAATCTGCTCTCCGCACGTACGAAGAACACGGCGACGAGACAGACGGTGTTACGGTGTACCGCGTGAGCAAGGTAATGGCTGAGAGGAAGGCTTGGGTGTTCATGGATGAGCACAAGGAAGCGGGGTTCGATCTTGTGACCATTCTTCCCACATATGTGCGTCTGTTGCATCATGATGTCCCTCCCAATGCTCATCGCGTCCGTAGGTATGGGGGCCGCTCTTGCAAGACACGTCCAGGATGAAGGCACCAAACGCCAGCATGCAAGTATTGACATCCTGCCTGGTGGAGGAAAAGACGGCCGAAGAGTGCGGGCCGTACTACTCCGACTGGGTCGATGTGCGCGACACCGCTCTGGCCCATGTCCGTGCCGTCCAAGTGCCAGCCGCGGGAGGCGAGCGATTCCTCGTGTCTGGCGGGCCTTTCGCGTGGCAAGACATATACGACGCGCTGGCGACTGCGGAACCGCCCATTCCTGGCATTCCACGCGGCTCTCCAGGAGCGAAGCGTACCTACGGCACACCCTGTTCGAATGAGAAGTCGCAGCAGATACTAGGTATGACATACAAGCCGCTGTCGGAGACGGCGATAGATGCCATCCGCAGCTTGGATGAGAAGGTGCCCACATGGCGCGAAAGTAAGGAGCGGAGTGTATAGGGCTTTTAGGGCTTTCACACCGTACACGGGCCAAAGCGTTGAATTACCTTTCCAAATGATATGTTGTTGCTTTGACATAGCACCATCGGCGATGGCCTGAACATCGCACGCGAGGACGATTGCTCCAAGCTTTGGCCGCCATCTTTCAGCTCCCGTCTCCATGCCTCCTCTAAAGCCATCATGCGTTGGTTTTACTATAGCTGAGCCTTCTATATCAGATCGACCGTGTAATGTCTTGACTACTGCTCCAGCGACGCGTCCCCATTTCGCGCGATTGCATCGGGACGATTGACCATAACACCGAGTCTCGCCAGCCCTGACATACTCCCGCTCTTTCGACGGTATGGGACAGCTGAACCATTATCATTTTGTGCCTGTCAACGACTATCTGGCTATCTACACCCTCAACGAGCTCAGCTGCGAACATCAATGGATCGGAACGAGAAAACGAATCGAAACGGAAACACAAAGCACAATGAAGCAGACTCTAAGTACTGATAGAGCAATGAACGAGAGCACAAACGGCCCCAATCAGTGTCGGACCATCGACAACGCATCATATCTGCGCGTATTCAGCCGGCGGCATCTACAATACGCAAAATGGAGATGAGAAGAAAATCGGGGACCTAGGTGATCTATCGGACATACCTAGTTGTTCATCAAGATTTCGACATCCCGGACGACGCTCCACCGTCGGAGTTCATCGTCATCGAGTTTGATCCAGTGCAGTCCCTCCCTTTGGGCCCTCGATGACTCCAGTACACCAACACCCCAGCTGTTTGACCAGTACGAATGTGTCTTGACGATCTCGATGGCCACCCGTCCGCGCTTGTCCCAAGACTCCTTGATCATGGCGTCAACCTCTGCCGCCCTCTCACAAGCGATCCAGGGAAATGAGTTCAGCGGCACAGCGCCCTTGTGATGATCCAGCTCAGCTGGAACTCTGCCGTTGGAAGAACGCTCCGTCGGGATCCAATCTGCCACGAGGCGTCGGGAGTTGGGCGAAAGCATGCGAGCTTCTTCAAGCGTCTCTTTCGATTTGGTCTTGCAGTTAGATTTTAGATGACGGAGAAGTGGATCAGCACGAGCAAACTTCTGGCCACAGAGCTCGCACGGGTAATGCAGGAATAAACCCTCGAAGATGAATTCACTCTTTCTGATATTCTTTTTCTTGTTGTGCAACCACTTCAGTTTGCGCACCTCGGCCTGCATATGGGATAACAGATGACGAGGGCAACCCGCTCGGTCTTCATCGAGGAAGAATGCGGAACACTGTTCCGCCGGGTTCGATGGATTCGGATACGGGCAAATCCACCCTCGATGTGGGACGTCAAGGTCGATCTTGCTTAATCTTGCCTTTTTGCTCCGATTCGTCTCTTCTTCAGTTTCGTCGTCGGCCTGGTCCTCGTCAGTGGCATCTCGACTCTCGGCCAGACGGCGTTTGCGAGTGCTGCGGGTTTCCACTTGGGCTACGACCGCGGACAAGTTCTTGCGTGTGCGAGGATGACGACCACGAGTCCGAGGGAGCGGGGAGATGCTTCGGCTCTTCGATACGGCGCTATCCGAAGGAATGGAAAGCGAGTCAGATACCAGGGACGAGGACTGGACCCAAACGACCTCGTCCGAAGACGTCACGCCCGGCGAGCTGCTTCCCAAACTAAGCTCCGGTATCTGATCCGCTTCCTCTTCATCGGTCAGCGGGGTCAGTGGCGACGAAAAGTTGGACGGGAGCTCCATGTCAACATCGGTTGGCACCAGCCACACAGCACCAGGAAGGGGAATTTCCAAGACAGCAGGAGTGACCGCATGTGACGCGTCCGTTTCGGCGAGAAGGCGCTTCCATTCGTAAACCTCTACCGCGGGTGTGTTCTCCACCTTCCAAGTCTGCATTTCGGTAACAGGATCGAAGTCGGAAGTCTCCAGCTTCCCAATTCCGGGAATAAAACACGACGAAGCAGAAGATTGATTGTAGAATATTACTGGAGGCGGGACGACGGTTTGAGCAGTTGTATCAAGCAGTTGTTCAGACTCGGAGTTGGACTCGACCGGTGGGACATGTGGGACGTCCCCATCCAGAAACCTCGGATCGCTGGCAGTGCGGCTTTCAGTCTCGTTCTGAGAAGCTTCCATGTTCAGGAACTGGCTAGAGAAGAATGGCGACGCGAAGAATATTTCCTCTGTTGAACCGAGGGAGTAGTCTTCAGGCATTCGAAGGACGTCATCGAGGGTAAGAGACGGCATTGAATCAGGGGCAGGAAGACACTGCGTGTCCAGATCAAGATCGTCCAAGTCGTCAGAAGTGGAATGTTGATCCACCGTCGGAACGGCATCGGCTAGAAAAGGCTGAGAATCCGTCACGTTTGAGGTGGGACCGTCGGTATCAGACTCATAGGCGATGGTCACGTCGCTGAAGCTTGCATTGCGTTGGGTGTCCTCATTAACGACAATATCCAACGGTTCAACGTCTTCAAATTCCCCTCCTTCGACTGCGATGTCGGTTTGAGGAAGACCCAATCTGTGCTCCCGTATCGCTGGGGGTGCCAATTTGGTGGTAACCACACCCTGGGAGGCAAGATTCGACCATAGCTCCTCTTCGAATAAGGGATGGAACTGGTCCAGTGGGGTAGCATACGGGTTCAGGCCAAAGTGGTGCTCTTCCTTGACGGCAGCAGTGGGGTCGTCGGGTGGAATGTCGTATCGGAGATCGTCGTTTCCGGTGCCGATACTGCCAGGGGTGACTAGGGACGACTCCTCCGATCCTTCTATGGTCGATGTAGACCACAGATTCAAATTGAGGAAAGTGGCGGGGTCCACGAAACCGTCAAGGCTGAGGGGTGCGGCAGTCATTATCGTCTCGAAAATTTCGTAATCCATCTCTGCAATGACCGAGGTGTGAGATGCGCAAGGACATGAATACCTCGTTCACGCACCTCATTTTCCGAGCAAACGGAACGGGACGTTGGTGATGGAGAAGGCAAAGCTATTGGGCGGGGTGTCTACGGATAGAGGGAGGGAGGATGGATGGATGATGTAGAGTGATGATATCGGCGCAGAGGTAATTCGTGGGGACTCCGATTGATCTTCTCCGTTCTTTAAGGTGGGTGAGGAGCGGATTCGTGACATCTTGTTGATGAACAGACCAATGGGTCTGGAGGCGCCGGGAATTGGAGAACAGCTCGAAGTCCAGCTTTGACAGCTCCACGAGGCGTGTTGCTATGCGGATCCCCTGAATTTCCGAGCTCTTGGATGGTGTGACGTGGAAGGGCGTCCATAAGCGGAACAACTGGCGATCTGTTTGCGAATCACACATCCCAATTGGGAATTGCTCCCTCGGTCTCGGCGGCCTGTTGAACCAGGGTTCAAGGGGAACACCTTTCACACTGGGTCTTTCCAAACACGTGGGATAAGCGCGCGCGATCGGGGCAGGGCCGGTCCCCCGGTACGCCGCCGTGTTTCGCGCCCGTGCTCGGCTTTTCATGTTGAAATGCACATGACACACCACACACGAACCAAAGGAGAGAAACCCTCGTCCCAACTTCCTAAAGAATGTTCTGCGCCCCAAATTGCTGGCGCGAGGAACATGAAGAGATCGACAACGCGATTCGCCGTCCAGACCCTCCGTCCAGACCGTTCGCTTGCACCGCCGATCAAAGATAAGCGCCATGTACCCTTCGCCTGGGTTGGAGCGCCTCGCGGCCGGAAATCCATCTTCTTGCTCCATGGGAAGTGCGCGCGAGGCGCTGTACCGCGATAGGCAAGCGCACGTCACGGCGAGAAACTTATCCCATTCATCGTGACTCTGTCCTTCTTCGGGATCCTGTCATTCCCGCCTGGAGATGGGTCTGCGAAATAGCAATGGAATGTTGCTTTGCTGCGCGCGCGAGTCCCGGCAAACGAGCTCGATCATTCATCAGATGACCGCGTCATGGGATGTCTGTCATGCCGATCCTTCTGGAGCTTCTGCGGCGGCCGCTCTTCGGGTACTGTTGATTGTCGTTGTATTTTTGCCGCAAATACATCGTTCCAAAATGCCCTAGAGAAATTATCCAAATATAGGGAACACACAGATTCCGGCGCCGCCCGCACGTATCCATGAAGGAAGTGTAATACCGGAAGCAAATCTCGCTCCCTTCGCCCCTTCAATCCTTGGACCCTTCTGTCGCGTTCGCTGACTCCGTCCAGCACACACCTCGCCCTACCCGCCCGTATCTTAATTGATCCGACATGAGCCGCATAGCTGATGTGTCCAACGTCTTGGGAGAGTACATGTTGAAAGGATGGGTACGTGCAAGTCCGTCTAGAATGATAGAAAAGTTGCTGATTGGGCCGTCCAGACGCTGACCGATCAAGTCTGTCCGACGCCCGGATGTGTGGTCCCTCTCCTGCGTTCAAGGGACCGCTCGGTGACATTCTGCGCCAACTGCGATGGCTCCCCAGAGGCAGCTGTGGCAAGAGGAAGCGGTAGTAGAGGTGCGCAGGCCTGATATGTCGTTAATGCCGAGTTGCTGATCAACATACTCAGCCGTTCATATGGATTCCTCGTTACAGTGGTGGCCAAAAGTAATGACACGCGGCGCGAGAGGGGTCCCTGACCATTTTTGGTGGGAAATCCCTATCGGACACGATGCATGTTCCCGTTCAGCTCAATGCACTACCATACAAGTACCTGTTTGCTTCTAAATACTAGAAGGAAAGAGAGACGGTTCCTCGGAGAAACTTAGTGGTGTTTGAACCATTACTCACTTGTGGGAGTTGAGAGTAATGGAGCTTGGACGGACACGTCTAACGGCGCCCTCCCCTATGCTCAGGGCCTCAAATCAGCCCAATCCCAGCTCCTCTTCTTGCTTCAAATGTAACACAAATGATATGAATTTTGCTACAAAGTTTCTCCGGGGAGCATTTCACATCTATTGTTGGTGAAAAGTTCTAAGTTGTATGCTTTGCAAGTGTATACCAAGCAAGATGGGACTATGCATCGTCTCCGATAGGGATTTCCCACCAAAAATGGTCAGGGACCCCTCTCGCGCCGCGTGTCATTACTTTTGGCCACCACTGTAGCACCGCCCGCTCATACGTCTATAACGGCGCAGCCTTCCTCACCTACATCTACACCACATTCGCCTCTATCCCTTCACTCAACCCCGCCGACTACCCCGCCATCTCGCTCGCCCTCTCTACCCGCCCTACCAGATCCATCACCTCTTACCCTTCAACGGCGAGCCCAGTCGGATTTGGCCTCGCAGAGGATTGGCGACCGCCTCCTTAAGGGCTGGGCCATGCTGGGCGAGGAATGCCCCAACGACACCTGTTGGGGCGTACCTCTAGTCCGCAAACCAGGGAGGGCAAAAGGAGGCAGAGGAGACGGAGGAGAGTGCGTCATTTGCGGCTGGGGCAGCGAGGCTGATGGCCTTGGAGCTTCTGCTGCTGGCCCATCGACTGCTCGAGCAGCCATACGATCAACTGGAGCGGAAGACATCGTCCACACCTTTCATCCTACGCCAACCCAGCCCCTTCCTACGCCAGTTACCGCGCGACTTGCTCCACCCCCAGCTCCAGCTGCCTCATCCGCTCGTGCTGCTCATCTCGACTCTACCCCTCTATTACACGGATCGTCAATCTCGCACTCAGTCGATGCGCTCAATCAGACTCTATCTACGCTCTCGGAACGCCTTACCGTTCTATCCGCCAACCCGATCACTGCGGATCCCATTGTGATCAGGACCTTGGTGGAGGCAATGGGCGCAGTGATGGATGCTCTTGCCAAGGCAAGGGCCATGGATATGTAACTTCCTTATCCTCTTTAGGACATCTGTTATGTGGATGTAGAATGCCTTCACTTGACCGTGTCATTCTAAGTTGCCTAATTTCACGGACAGTTATGTCGGAACCATGTTCCCAGATGATGCCCATGTGCATGGCTGGTATTGCCAAGAGAATGGCCACAGACCAAAGTGCTCTAAGATCTAATTTGCAGCGCAGGCCACCCAGATTTCCCAGATTCGAACAGACTTACACCTTCCAGAAGGTTGGGTCCTTGCTGCCATTTTCAGACGGGTCAGACCCAACATATGGGGCGGATCTGATTCCCAAAAAAAGGATGAGATTGTGGGAGGCACCATGCCGTCGGGCCACGGAGTCCTTGCAATTTTCTGAGACAACCCAGACACGCTAGTGTTGCAAATCCGGGACTTCTGGACGTACCAGTCACGATCCACTGATGGCGGATATGCAGCAACCCTGTGCCCAGACACGGACTTTTTGGTCCGTCACCCCTCCCTTTGGATTGAAAGAACGAGAGGATAATGTGTCGGGGCAAGTGACTCGCTCCCGCGCAGTAAATACCCTTCTTTCGATAAGCTAACTTGTTTCCGCGAATCGCAGCGCTTCTTGGTAGAGTTTGTCCATGAAATGCACGGACAGAGGAGAGGAGTAAGAATTGGGTTGCCATATCATGTGTCCTGAGTCTGCTCCCGTTCTTCAGCGGAATGGAAGGATTTAGGCGAGAAGCAACCCGGCGCGTCGCCGGCCGTTAGGCCACCGCGTTCTTCCCGCACCTTCTGTTCCGTCTATATTTGTGAGTGTCCCTGATACTGGCCGATCGTCACAAGCAGACAGTTAGATATCGAGTCCACAAATTCACCGCAAACACGTCAAGGCACGATGACTGCTCATAGCAACCGCAAAAATGTGATGGCCAAAGAGAGGCAATCCGACCACCTTGACCACCCACCTGCAAAGAATGGAAATCACCCACGAGTATTTAAGGCCATGCCAGAGTCGTCAGCGATATTCCAGTTCACCTTCTTTCCCTTCCCAACCTCTCCGCCACACAACCAGTTTAATACTGTTATCACGCTGTAAGAATCTCTGCCATTCGTTGCGGGTTCCCCGAGCTTACCGACCTACAGGACAAGACACCATGTCGAAACGGCAACGCCCATCGTCGCTGAACTACGAGAACGAACCACCTGCCCGCCGCGAGTTCTACCAAGCCGACAGCCACGTCCATCTTCAGAAGCGTGCTGAGGAAGAACGTCCACGCCTCAGCATCATAACCGATACGAACGCTCTCCGCGAGGGGCCGTACATTGATCCGAGGCATGCTGAACGAGTCCGTCGTGTGGACGCATATCCACCTCATACCAACGCCGAGCTCTTCTTTCTCCACCACAAGTCCGCTGCTGTACCAGTCGATCGAGCGACTTATGCCACCCGTGCGACGCGGACCTTGGATGCCGTACGGCCTGCGAACCTCTCTGGCCCTCAAGCTCCACCACCCGCGCCAGGGCCAGGACCAGACTCCCAGATGCACAGAAGTGCACCCCGCTCGGAACGCACGATCCCCATCACTATCCACGTCCCAGAGAGTCTGTACCAGCAATATCTGCAGCAGCAGCAGCAGCGAGCTATGCAGTCTCGGTGGTCTTCCGATGCTCGATACGATATGACGATGCCTCCTGCTCCAGCGTCGTTCTACATTCATGCCCCACGCAGCCTCAATTTCCACGAAACGCAAGACGTCACACGCCCCTACCACCCTGCCACACAAAGTCAGCAACCGCAGTACCCTCCCGGAGTTCGCCACATACCTTCACGCGCTCAAGCTCTCATTCCTTCTCTCCCTATGCAAAGGTCGACCACCGACGCTCGTCAGATGACCAACCCAACTGTCAGGAGTCACACCAGACGGCCTGCACAGGACGTGCGGTCTCAGTATGGCGCCGGAATACCCCGATCTGCAGCACAAGAGCGCGCGGTTCGGAACACGTTCGATCGCCACATTCCACACGACGACCCTGGGTATCATGACGCCGACGAGTCACTCCCTCGCCACACCCACCATGCTGTTTCTGCCTCCGAAAGCCATCGCGCCGCAACCTCGAGGTACTCGCCCTCGGACAGGTTTCTCCCGGCTGATCGTCGTCCGAGCGGTGCCCCTTCGTCGTCTATCTCGTTGGACAGTGGTATCGAGGAGCTTCCGCAGCTCGTACGCGCCAATCCAGCTGCTCGGGCTCGGGAGACGATTGACCTGACCGGAGACGATGCGCCCACTGCGGAGAAAGGCCAGCATGCGAAGAACACGAAGCGCACGGCGCCCGCGCCGGCAAAGAGGGCGAAACCCGCGCAGCCGAGGAACCTCTCCCGAGACGATGCTAGCAGCTCCAAGGCTGCATCCCAGATTACACTGCCCGACGAGTCCAAGGAACGGAAGATCTTGCCGATGCTTGACGCGAAAGGCAAAGGCAAAGAAGGGCCAGACGACGGCAAGCTGCTAGTTCAAGACGGCTTCGCGTGCCCCTACCCGAACCCATACGACCCGCGCCTGCGATGCAACGCCTTCTTCTCTGCGCGCTCCGTGCTGGACCGGCACCTCGGTGCGCACCTAAAGGAAGAGGCGGCGATGCTGAAGCGTGGGGGTGAGGCGTTCGAGCGCAGTTCGCTCGTGTTTGGAGGACTGGACGCGCCCATGTTCGCTTGCGAGCACTGTGGAGCCGCGTATCCGAGGCATGATGCGCTGTTGAGGCACCAGCACAGGCTCAATCCGAGCAGCGGCAAAGTCGCGTGTCCTGTTCTGAGCGGGATGCAGCCGAAGGACTTCGTGGGAATGCCACGGTATGCGACGCTGCTCGATGGCCGCAGACGGTATGCGGTGGACGACTTGGCCGGGGCGATCATGGGCCAGAATGAGGACAAAGAGAGTGCTGAGCCACTCGGGCACTCTGAGGACCGGCACGGATCCGAAGAAAGCCACGGCGCGAGCATGGACGAGTCCGCGCACGAGGCACACAGCGTAATTTCCACGTCTGGCATGAACGCCGAGCCCAAGACGCGCTACAGCTGGCCCGGGCTGCAGTGGGTCGACACGCGCGGCGGGTGCGAAGTGACTGCCGAGGTGCGCCCGCAGCCGAGCAAGTACGGCGAGCTTGGTGACCTGCAGAACAAGACGCGCAAGATGCAGATCGTGCGCGTGAGAGAGGTCCGCTCGACATATGGAGAGAAATGGTATGCGCTCGATAAGGGAAATGGGGATCGGTGGATCCGCTGGATGAGGGTGGGAGAGGACCTGAAGCTCGTGCCGGAGAAATTGACCTCTGGTCGCTGGCCGAACCCGCCAAAGCCGTCCGAGAGCTGAGAGCAGAGTTATGACAGAATATGATCATGTAGCAGCAGAGTTATGACTTTCTAGATTCCGTTATGCTAATACAAACGCCCCTCCATGTTTCCTTTCATGATCTCCGAACCTCGCTTCCGACGCGCTCCGACCCAATCACCCAGTGGCAGTGCTCCCACTCTTACTATATTTTCCTCCCCCAGCGCCCTGCATTTCTCTCCTTACTGGACGCGCCTATTGTCCCGCCGCAGCCTCACCCGCTAGCTGCAGCGAGTCTACCGCGCGCACTTGTACTCTCCTAGAACAAAGTGAAACTGGCCGCTCAGCTGGAGCACGCTCTTGATTAGGGGAGTGGACCTCCTTACCGGAGTTGGGTACATTCGAGGTGCAGTGTCGGCATGGTCGTGGGGACGGGGTTGGGAGAATGGGATGGACATGCTGCGCAAGGCATGGACAATGTATTGGATATCAAAGATGTACGATGTAACGCAGCGTATGTAATGAACATGAAAACAATTCCAGCATGGAAAACTAGTGATGCAATGGGACACATAAGCAGACAGACGGGGTGTAACACAGTCCGAGCAGAGATTTTGTCATGATGGCCGCACGCAACCAAGGGCGGCGGGGTATAGACATAGGCGTAGCGTAGAGAGGAAGAGGCGATGATGGGACGGGTGGTGCTCAGCGGATAGGCCTCCTCGAGGGGAGGGCGACATTCTCCCTCCCCTGCCTCCCCACGAGCGGCATCATCCCGACCACCCTCCCTACCTCCCCAACCTCGTCCAGATGCACATCCAGATCCATCGGCTCCTCCAGCTCCAGCCCAAGCCCAAGCGCCGGCAAAGGCAGCTCGACATTCCCCACCCATGCGCGGAGCTTGCCCGCCGCGGCGCCGTGCTTGTCGATCGAGGCGAGTGCTTGGGCCTTTGACTGGCCGGGAGGGAAGAGCAGGCGCGGAGGGGCGGCGGGCGGCGGGGAGTAGTCCGGGTGGGCGAGGGGGAGCTGGGAGGCTTGGGTCGTTAGAGGGCGGTTGTATAGCGGGTTCGGGGCTTGTTGGCGGACGCCTCGGCTGCAGGTGGACAACATGTTAGCTATGAGCGAAGTTCCAGAGATAGAAGAAACGCACAAAACATAGGTCATCATCTCCTCCCCATTTCCAAGGCCGAACCCGCCTGTGCTCTCCCCCGAGAGCTCCCGCTCCCGCCTCCGGGCAAGCATGCGCGCCTCCTCCTCGGGAGAGACGAGGAACGGGTTGTCTTCCTCCACGGCGTCCACGGGGAGCGGGAAGCGGGAGGGCTTGCGCACGGGCGTGCTGGGAGGAGAGGGAGTCTTGAACCGGTGCACTGCAGGGTTGCTGAATGGCAGTTCGGTGTGCGAGGCCTCCGCCGCGGGCTCCTCAGCTTCCAAGGAGGTGAGGGTGGTGCTGCCGCCTTCGGCTGGGTGGTCGAGCTTGGCGCGCTTCCTCGCTGGCTGGCCGGGGAAGATGAGCTTTCCAACTCTGCCCGTGACGGCCGCACTGGCTGGCCGCGCACGGGAGACACGCTTGCGCTGTGTCTGGGGAGGGGTGGGGATGGTCGAGTGCTGCCGTTTCAGGCTGGGGCGCGCGCCGTGTGCCGGGTGGGCAGGAGCGGGGGGCTCGGCGATAGGGGAGGAGTCGAGCGGCATGGTGGTTGTTGCAAGAGGGGGATCGCTGGGCCTTGGAGTGGTTGGGGTTGGGGGCGCACACTGGTTGGCCTTAGCTGGTTCGAGGGCCTTCGAGGGCGCAGGGCGCGTCCTGTCGGGGCAGCGCGTGCTCGTCGGTCGGGTTGGAGTGGTCGTCCGGCGTTGATGGCAGGAGAGGGCGCGCAATGACCGCCGCTATTTACCGGTAATGGAGGAGGGTGACAGAGAAGGGGAGGAGAGAGACAAACACTGGCGTGTGAGGAGCGTCGATGGACGGGACGGCGCGCTGTGGCGGATGCGCATGAGGGCCGTCAACATCCCCCGCAGGTGTTACATTACGGACCCCGACGCGAAGGGTGTGCTCGGGGTCCTCCGAGTCACCGCGTGGCGACTTTTGTTTCGCACACTACGAGCAAAGGTAAGACGGATACTGTGCCCTTCCCATATTTCGGTTTCGGACCTCATTATCTCGCGTCCCGATGCGTTGCAGTCCGTTGCTGAACAGAGGCGAACACCTCAATTCATTGGTCGTTCAATGATGATCGTGATTCAAACTATTGACGCGGCAACGGCAAAAACGGTATACAGTCCTTGAAAAGCAGCCACAGAAAATGAATGATACAGGTGAAATGTGAATCCAATGCGTGTCGCGAACCATGCAATCCAAAAGTGAAATGAATACTAATAGAAAAGGAGGTCGAAAGTCGGGTGTACCGAAATCAGCGCGGCTCCGTCCAAGGCGTGTACGCCGTGATTCTATTGCGCACGGGACCCCGGCTGGTGGTGAGCCACTCTGGCTGCCTCTCCCTCCCCCCGCGGACGTTCTTGAACCTGTATCTGTCTGACCAGATGGAGAATATCTCTACAATCTCGCTGATGAAGCGTTTCTCCCCGCTGACCGTGATGCGCGCCTTCACCTGGGCCGCCCCGCCCGTGTCAAACGTGTCCATCACAGCGTGCTTGCCGTGCATCCCCACTGGCGTCGAGCAGAATCCGCGCAGCTTGGCTTTGGTCGAATGCCGTTCCCAAGCGTCCCAGCGGGAGAACTCCTCTTTGCAAAGCTCGCACACGGGCCGGTTGGCAGGCGCCCCGCCAAAGACGAGCGTGGCGCGGTCCAGCTCAGGGTCGTCCCGCAGCCGATCTTCTTCTTCGATCAGGTGCTTGACAAGGTGTCGCGGGATCTCGTGCTCCGTGCCGAGGAGGACGTTGCAGTGTGCTGCCGAGCCGGGTTGGTGCGGGTAGGGACACGCCCAGCCGCACACGACATCGCCGTCCTGCAGGTCGCTCTTGGAGCGCTTGTGCTTGTGTCCTCTTTTAACGCCTGAATCGTAGTCCTCGTCCTCATCTTTGGTCCGCTTGCGTTTTCCGGGCACGGACAGGGGTTCCGTGTAACCAGGCTTGACTGAGAGGGTGCGTTGAAGTCCAGTGCTCGCGGCTGCCGCGGCTCTGGTGACCAGCCGGCCCGCTCTCGACTTGGGCATCGGAGCCACAGGGCGCTGGAGGCGTGCGATGCTCAGTTCGACGCTGTCTAGCGTGGCCTGCAATAGAGCTGGGTCCATAGTCCCCGGGGCCGGGCTGGGGGAGTGCGAGCCGTGGATGCTGTTGGGAGCGCTGACCGGCTGCGCGACGGGCGGCTTGTGCTCCTCTGGGCTGCTGAAGGTCTGCGATGGGTTGACCGCGGTTGGAGTGACCTCGTCAGGAGAAGCGGGGTTCGTGCCGGGATGAGGCGGGGAGACGGGAGGAGGAGCGGCGGGCAAGCCGGCCGTGCCAAAGGTCATCGTTCCGCGCGGGTTGAACGGGCTGACAGGGAACAGGTCCTCGAAGGAAGGACTGTCAGGTGGTGATTAGTACCAGCCTGGATGAACTGTGGTATGTTTGCGTACCTGCTGCCCGAGTCGGCCGGGAAGGGGCTGAAGATGTCCTCGCCAAAGACATCAAAGTCCAAGGCGGGTTCCGTGCTAATTCCAGGCTCATTCGCATTCATATCCCCATCCAGGTTGAGGAAGGCAGAGATATCATCGAGGGAAGGGTCGATCTGGAAGTCAGCGACGTTGGTGGTACCAGGCAGCGTGAAGTCGAACCCTCCTTCCGGTAGGGTTGGAATCGCCGTGATGTCCCCCATCTGCTGGATCAGGAATTGGTGGAAGTCGAGCTGCTGGGTATCGGTGGCCATAGCTATCATGACTGTCAGTGATGGAAGGGACGCTGTAAGAGGGTGATCATACGTCGAACACTAGCAGAATTGATGGGAACAAGTAGCGATGGCTTGTTTGAGGAGGTAGAAGTTCTCGACGAAGGTGGAGTGGTGAGAGAGGGATCCAAGGCAGCCGGCCCGCTTAAGTACGTTGCAGCTGCTAGCCATCGCCATCGACCTCATACCTTCCCACCACTCTCCTTCCATAGCTCCTCGACGTTGAAAGCAAGGCTGGCGACGAACAAACTCTTCAGCTTTCCTTGTAAACCGCCAGTGAGCAGAAACCGCACGCGCAGTGAACGAGTACAAGGTGGTGGCCTTCCACGTGTGCCGCAGGGTCGGAACGAGCTCGCTGGATTTGGTAACGGTAAGGCCACGAACGACGGTTGCGGAAGCAATTATCGTGTTGTATCCTTCTTACTCACTGGCGTCGCTGCCAATAAGCCGTGGTACAAACCAAGAAGCTGGTACCATTTGTGGAAACGTGGCATCGCGAAATATGAAAGAACTGGACAAAGAGTTGATCCCTGCGAGCGATTTGCTTTTCGTGGTGTAGCCTGCGGGGATGAACGACTCCGAGGTTCATGCCGGGTGCGCGTTCTTTCATCGTATCGGGACCAGCGCCTCCTCTGATTCCTCGATGGGAGAGCCACTGAGAGCTCCTGGTCGAGGGATGAAAGCCGCCAATGCCTGTGTGCATATCCCGATCATCCAGGAGCTGTTGGCCGTTGGAAGATCGATCGTCCGGCAAACGCCGCACGTGTTCTCCGTCTGCAAGTAAACGGTACAAGCGCCTGCCGGTCCAGATTTAGACTTAAGCAGTCTCTCCAGACGTCCCGTTGAAGGTAGGTTGGAGGACCGAGGTGGCGTTAATCTCTCGAAGCTGAAGCTGGTTCAAGGCAAGATTGAAGGTAGATCAGCCCGTAATCTGGTGCTTGTGGAGCATCGACCAGCGCGAAAGACAGCGTCCAGAAGCAATGGAGAGTATTCATACGTGGTACACACAGACCAGGATTGCTTGTCGAAGAGCGAGGTACCAAAGAGGTCGTGGGTGGGCATTTGAGATGCAAGCTGGAGCCTGTCACCGTGCCGGCAGTCCGGCCTGCAACCCAGATTGAGCAGAGTGTAGAAACGTGGCATCGTAGGTAGAGCGAGTTCAACTTGTCTCTTAGGGTACCGAGTTCAAATCATGGGGCGATACGTCCATGGCTCGGTGGATGTTCGTAGCTGAGCAGCGAGCCAAATTAGGTGGTTCCCAAACGAAGGAGGAAAGCAAAGGAATGTAACTCCGATGCTGCGTCGTAAACGCCCCACCGCCACTTAGCGTTGGCTTGGCACTTAGCACCGAGCCCGAACTTAGCGCCTAACCCCGAGTTGGCACTGACCCTAGGACCGATCAACCTCTTAGCGCCGTAGGGCACCGAGGCCTTCCTTAACACCGTACCATCATTTAGCGCCGAACCTCTACTTAGCACCGAGCCCCCACTCAAGGCCGCATTCTCAGTTAGCGCCGAACCTTATTACCGAGTCCAGAGGTAGCGCCGAGCCGTGGCGAATCGCCGAATCGCTACCTTGCGCTTAGGACCGAAGTACTTAGCGCCGAACTCCTGCTTAGCACCGAAGTGCCACTTAACGCCGCACCGTCCCCAGCCGCTGAGACCAGCCGGATCTCACCCCTTCCCGCCTGGGTCGGTACCGCTGGTTTTGGCTGATTATCTCAACTCTTCCCCAACCGCTGTCCGTGCAGATCTCATCCTCCCATCTAGTCCTCATCCTCCACACCTTGTTGACCAGCACGTTGATAATGGCAACGATGGTCGCCTCGTCCTCCTCTCTCAAGGCGCACGCCGCACCATCGCACCACGCCCACTCCCTCTCCGGCACGCCAACGCCGACGCTCGCCTCGCGGTGCCGTGGTGGACGACCTTCAGCTCCCACCCGCCTTCTGTCTCCCCGCGACCGCCCCCGTCAGCAGGGCGATCACCGAGGCGTACGAGCGCGACTTTTCGCAAATCCCGATCCTGAGCGAGGGGAGGCGGGTGCTGGGGTACGTGAGTGTTGGCAGGCTCAAGGAGGGGTGGGAGAAGGGACAGGTCAACCCGGACGTCGCCATCTGTACGTGTATTCTGTTGCGCTCGCGCGTGCCCTCAGCTTTGCTGACATGGCCTGACAGCGAACTACACCACCCGGTTCCCGACAACCTCTAAGCCGTATCGCGTCATAACCCCGGACACGCCGCTGGAGGATCTGGAGGACTTCCTGCGTGTTGAAGAGTTTGCCCTCGTTACCGACAGCGAGCGCAAGTTCGTCCTGGGAGTTGCGACGAGGTCTGATCTCGAGGTGTGCATACCCGCCCTGTTTTCTTACAATGGCCTTGTCGCTGATCTGGAATTCAGAACTTCACCTCCCGCCGTGGTTGTTGATTCTCGGTATGACGTGCGCGTTCCGGACGCATGTGTGAATTGTGCAAGATAGATGGGCATATGTTCTCTGCAATGACTCGACCTGCTGCATCTCAACGTTAGCATTCCACTGTATTATTGCAATCAGCAATTCGAGTTGCCATGCCATAGCGTCATTTGGCGCGATGATAGATGATTGATGTTGGGCGCTTGGACCTGAAGTAGAGGACAGTCTTGGAGTTGCTTGTCATGGACGTGATGAAATCGTAATGCATACATCTACAGACTGCACAATCCCTGCAAACAACCACGAACGCCAGCATCTAACTCGGTCCAGCCACGGCAGCAATCTGCTGCTCCACACTAGCCACTGGCCCGTTGCCCGAACCAGTCTGGCCCTCGATCCCCTCTCCCGGCCTAGCAGAGAACAGCACGTCCTTGAGCACCTGGGCGATGAGCCCGTGCTGCGCCTCGGACGCGATCTTGTTACTGTCCCTGACCGCCTTGCCCAGCTGCGTCTCCTCCACCTTACGCTCCTTCTCTACTTTGGCCTTCTCCGGCTCCTTCTCCTTCGCAGTGCTGGGAGGGCCGCCCGCTGACAGGGCCATGAGCGCTGAGGTGGTGACGGAGGCTGAACGCGGTGGGAGGGCGATCGCCGGCGCTTGACGTGACGACATGGAACCAGCTATGCGCTGCAGCTTCTCCGAGAGATCCAGCGTCTGAGAGATGGCATACGAGCGGTTCTATATCATCCAGTCAGTACAAAGTCAGATGCGACAGCAAACGCGAGGCGCACGGAGATCAACGGCGACTGTGAGAGCGTCCCAACCCAGTACTTGTTCCACAGCAGATTTAGCAACTTGTCATCCAGCGGCGACTTGAAGATACTGATTGGGAGCTGGTAGTAGCGTTCGCTATGCACACCGAAGTCCTCGATCTTGTTGAGCGGGATGGATTGGTATTGTTGGGAGGATGAGGATGAGGGCGGCTTGTAGTCCTGTCAACCGAGCGATGATTAGATAGTGTCAGAACAGTCACTGCGGTTGGGCGTACCTCTGGGTATGTACGGAATGCTCCAATGTCGACCTTGCCAGCGGATATGGTGCGGTTAGGGTCGACCTTCGAGCGACAACATCAGTGTGGACGACATCCATCACGCATATATACACTCACGACAATAGCGACGAACGGGTCCATGTACTTCTGGTTCTGGTTCTGAGTATCGACGTCGATACCAGAAAGCCAGCAGCCATATCCAGGATGCGAATGATACCATCCGATCGTGTTCTCGTTCCTCCCGGCCTGCGACGAGTCATCAGCGCTAACCCTCGAACTTGCAGCGATGAACTACGTACCTGCTTGCTCCCCTCTTGATACTGCACCATATACTCATTCGCCTCAGCAGCAGCATTGACCCTCGTCTCTGTCCCTTGTACTGGTAGCGCGAACGCGTCCAGGATGACAAGACAGTCGCCAATCACCTTGCCCTGCATCATGCCCATGATCTCCCAGGGAACTCCAGACCGGGCATGGATAACCATCTTGATGAGAGCAATTGCGGAGATCTTCACAGACTTGAAGTAGTGTGGGCTGCACAACGGTGTATAGATAATCAGCACAGTTGAACTCTGAGAGCACGCGAGCACGCACTCTTTCGTCCATGGCATGGCCTGTTGGATCTTTCTGTCTGCGGCTGCATCGAATTTATACAGCTCGTGCTGGGTGGGAAGGTTCAGAATATCATTCTCGATAGAGAATGTCTGTAAGGCCGTGTGCGAGCTCGCCATGGTCCGTTCTCCTATATGACGGTGGTGGCCGATGTACAAGAGGCGACAGACGCAACGAAAGCGAGGGACCCTGGAACGCTTCTACCGTAAATTGAGGTCTGTCCGGGCGAATCTGCTGCAGCGCGCCGAACAGTCGACTAGAGACCTTGTCTTGTTTTGTATTATAATACAGGGCGTTGAGCAACATAAAGCGTCTTAACATGGAATCGCATTGTTGACTGTATAATCCTCATTCCCTATCCTGTTCCCCCTAAGCAGACGATCGATGCCCCAAGTCACCTCGCATATTTGGGTACCGTGGCGTTCTACTCGAAGGCGTTATGATCGGAGAAGCTTCTGTACAGCGGTCCATTTCTTCATGACCGTCTCGGTGCCAGAGACTTCAAGATGGAGCGTGGGCCACAACCTGCCAAAGAACGCGACAACGTGGGCCGGATCAGGAATGGTCGGCGCATGCGAGACGGTAAGGCTGAACAGTCGACTTGTTGGGCTCTCGTCCAGCTCTGGGATCGCTTGAGAACTGTCGAAGGAACTTATGCGTAGAGATCTGAGCTCCGGGCACAGGGAAGAGAGATGCACGAAGGTGTTCCATGTGTAGCCAGGAGGACGTGTTGACTTGGTGCGGGTCGACCACCAGAGGAGAGAGAGCGAACGCAGTAAGGGCCAGCCAGTGACCAACTCACCAAGCGCACATTGTGGAAGAATCGAATTGACTGTACGGCCATCGATGTGCAACGAGAAGGTCTCTATGGAGGAGCATCGTGCGAGTGGGATGAGAGCCGTTGAAGAAAGATCAAACTTGATTGGACGTTCGAAGGTGAGTGTGAGAGATTGAAGATGCGTGTAATAGGTGGAAATGACTTGGATGAGACCATCGAAGTGTGCTGGGGAAAAGACCTCCAGATCTTCAGCATGCCGTGGATACTCGCACACCGACAATTCCAGCTCTGAAAATTCCTCCCCTATACCCACAGAGCGGCGAAGTATGTCCCGCGCAGCTCCCGGGCCAGCTTCCAATTGGAGTTTGCGCTGCTTGTGCCCTGAGTATGCCCCAACCGAGAAATGGCAGCAACGCATAGGATGCAGATGCAGCTCCACGTACAGTTCAGCAAGACGGGGTAATTGAAGGATAGCTTCTTCAACTGGTCCTTGATATAAGCTTGTGGCGATGTGAAGAGAGGTCAGGTCCTGCTGCGCTTGGAGAAACGACTTGAGCGACCTTTCCCATGTAGTGCTGCTCTTGATAAATCCGGTGAGGAAGAGTGTGTTGCAGCGGATTTCCATCTTGCAAGCCCTCCTAAAGAAACATTTCACAGAGAGAGGACACGTGGAAGCCGGATCTTCGTCTGCAAATCGAACGGCAAGATAGTTCAGAGACGGTACAAGAAAGGTGGCGGCCAGCGAAATGGTTTGGGGATAGTTGCAGAAAATATACAGAGTTCGAAGGCTTGGGAACCACTCTTCAAGGTCATCGAAAAAGAGTCTTGAAGCAAGTCTGACATGGCCCAATAGTTGGCTATCCCCATAGGTGTCCCCAAATATCATGTTCTTGACGAAGCCAGCATACAGTGAGAATCGCTTATAGCATAGCTCATCGATCGGCTTCATGGAAGAAACACATGAGCATAGATCACCTGTGCGAACATTTGCGTGGCTCACCCTGTGCGCGCTAAACCCGTCAAACAGAATGATAAAAAGCGACCGCATCGAACCATCCGCGCCCCCGACGTATTCCCACAGCAGGGGAGCGGCAACGTCAAAGAATGCATGGCATGTTCTGGCCGCACTTGGCAATGATGGACGTGGCACCATCCGCATGATCAACTCCGCTACTTCTGGTATGCGCCATACTCGATGCATCGTGCTTTGCAAGTCGGAAGTGTTTAGCAAGGCCATGTGGACGCAACAGACGTGATGGTTCGGTGTCAAGAGGACGCGCGTCACGACGCGTCTTACCCTATCACTCCCCGCGCGTCCACTGATGCCGCTCGTCTTCACCAGGTTTGAGTTTGTACTCTCTGAGGGCCCATATGGATTCCAGCCAGGCTGCGGAAGTTTTTTCGACGAACCCTTACCCCCCCAAAAAGACCCTTTAGATGTCGAGTATGTTGCGCATTGTATCAGTTCGTTACATCCGCTACAACTACGGTGATATCATCCATCCTCATCCGCCCTTTCCCGTATTTGGACACCACCGCATCTGGGCTGCGATCGAAATTTTCGTAGAGGAGACGCGCAGCGGGTAGCCCCTCCTCCGACGAGCCAATCCAGTCGTACCATGACAGATACACCTCCTTGGTCTGGTTGATGGTGGACTTCACAAGCGGATTCGTCAAACCTGACAACGCTGGGAGACCATCAGTGCATACTATCAAGCGGCTACCTGTAGGCAACGGGAAGATGCGGCTTTCTGCGACCGCTATGAGTTCATTCGACACATCAGCTCTGCCGATATTGGTCGCCATGCTGGGATACAGGCCGGGCCGATAACAGTCTTCCAGAATGTCGCCAATGATCTGTCTAACTGGTTGCGGTAGCGGCACTTTCAACAGGGCATCACCCATCGCTGCAAAGACAGACTGAGTGTCAGGAATACAAAAGACACTGTAACATACCCCGCGTGAACTCAGCGATGCCATGTAGTCTTCCTTCGCGCACCGGGTCAATGCTTTGCCCATTGCAAAGACGTTTGAGCTCGTCTGCATTTTGTGTGTCATGGTGGTGGCCAAGTACTTGGACTCGTCGTGAACGATGTTGTTCCGCCGGCGGCGTATACAGGACTGTCAACCCAAATCAGTGTTGGATTATGACTGCACGTCAGGTACCTTACCAACATGACAATCTCCAAGATTCAGAGCCAGGCCGAATGACTTACAAGGCGACAGGACCACGAGGCTCAGGACTGCGCCTTGAACAGCTCGTTTCAGCACCGCCACGCTCTCCTCGTCACGGAATTTGTCTTCCAGTGTACTCTTGTCCTGTGGCATTTCGTACGAAGATGGGAGTTTATTGGTAAGATCAGATATAACTTCTTCATCGAGAAGGCGTATTATATCCTGAAGTTGCCGACAAAGAGGTTGGAGATCGTCCAATTTTGAAGGCGGATGGCATCCCTTAAGATACTTCATGACGCGTGCCGAAAGCTGCTGTCGAACGTATTCAGCACATTCATAGCCTCCATGGCCTCCCAAAGGCATCAACAACACAAAGCAGCAATATCATGCCATGTGCTTACCATCAATAACAAGGATTAAGACAAAGCCGTTGTCGGTGTTGCCGACAAACACACGGTCGGCGTTCGTCGGACTCGTTCCGCTGATATCGGCATGATCGGCGGGTTGAAAGGAGATCCAACTTGCGTGCAACTTCGGGAGGTCCAGCTCATGCGCATAGACTTTGCTGAATGCAGATAGATTCATGGGTAGTGAAGGAAGAGCCTGGGTTGGATACGTGAGCGTAAGTGGGCGTTGCGGACATGGTGAAAGACCTTGAGCGAATTGCCACGTCGAATCCAGGTTTGCCTCCGGAAGACTAATTTGGGGTCCCAGGAATTCTGAGTTTCAAATCACTTGTCACAAGACGACTGACTTGAAGCACCATTCTTACTGATGGTGAAGTGAAATCCAGTTCTCAGCCAAACGCAGTTCCCGTGCCCGAAAAACGAAATTTAGGAGCCGAAATGAGCATAGGAGAGCAGTTGCGTGGGCCATGCGCGGAGTGGAGGTGTGCTCAGCATGTGAATCACCCAAAAGGGACGCGGGAGTGCCAGCCATATGCCGCAGAGAAATCTGTGTAAGCGACCTGGCAAATAGCCACAATGAGATTGTCATTCTGTTTGCAGGTACCCGAGGGGTACCCGAGGCCCTTCTTTGCCAGCCTTATATATATCAGCCCATGTTGTGAGACATTTGTCGCGTACCAACATCCCTTTCCACTCCTCGTCTGCGACAGACTCTCTCCAGCCTTCCATTCAAATCTGTCCAATGTAGGGATTACCTTATTGTCACAAGGGTGTAATGCTGACCAGTCTACTCCAGGTCTGACCAGTCTGCCACCTCTGCGTCCTCTGATACCGGCAGCAACGCTGGCTCCAGCGACACCGGTAACACCTCCGGTCCGAGCACGATCCTATCTTTCTCCGCTGGGCCAGCCAGCAACGAGGCTACACAAGGGTAAGCGCCTAATCCTTGCCCTACTACGGCATCGTTGCCCTGGCCTCCGCTTGATTCGCATATGTAGCTCCGCATAGAATCCCACGCACCGGCTTTGCATTGGGATGCGGCGAATACAGATCCGTCCGTTAAGAAGCTCGAAAAGGTCCAGGAGTCTGAGGCCGCTTCGCTAGGCCGTGGGTGCGTCGGGGAGGAGTGACCGTATCGGAGCGCTGGGACTTGCTGGATGAGGTCTTCGCCGGCGGTTGCGTCGGAGGGGCCATCCTTGAGAATAAAGTGTTGTATATGCTGGGTTCCTCACGCGCTAGCAGTTCACCTCGATATAGAGGTTACCTGCTGTTGCGTAGAGGGGTGGGCGGAGCAACGAGGCGTGTCGATCACCGTTAGAGGTCGAACAAGCGCCGTGGGTGGCGTGGAGAGAGACGCACCTGACCAGGGCTAACGGCAATGGCCGTTAGCCCTGGTCAGGTGCGCCCCGTCGCACGTGGCACACGTGGCGGAAACGTGCGCTACTCGCCGCACCGCCACGTCGAGGTTTTAGTAATAGTGTGTAGATACTAGGTTAACCCATCTCGCTTTGCTCATCGTTTTGGTTCCACTGGATGTATTATACCCGCTCTGCCCGGTACCTGCTCTGTCTGGTTCCTGCTGCCTGCATCCCCCATGGTCATACAATCCCCATTGCTTTTCACATTCTGATCATCATGTTACATCCCACTTTGTCTTGCAAGCTTTGTGCTGTCTGCTTCCTGCATTTTCTCTCCTGTCTCCTGCTTCTTGCTTGCTGTCAATCTCCCATCTCCCATCTCTCGTCTCCCACCTCCCATCCTCCCCTTCCAGCCTATCTCCTGATTCATGCTGCCCCTGACATGCTGAAATTAAACAGCAGGATGTTAATGTATAGAGCACTTCAATTGTTGGTAGTACAGTGGCCCTTGATACCTGCTGTTCATGCAATCCCCTTCACTTTATGCATTCCAGCCATTGGTATCCTCATATCTCTCAGGCTAAATCAAAGTCAATGTTGCACTGCTTATTCTATTTCATTAATATTATCTCTGTTCCTGTTCAAGCCGAATATGCTTCTGTGTATGATAGAATTAGCAAATAGAATGTGGTTAGAATGGGATGCATTCAAAGACACATGGGTTAGGGTTAGGGTCCAGGGTTAGGGTTTAGCCTCATAGCACCCTCTTAGGGTTGTGGCTGTCCCCCCAGGCAGGGCCCTGACGGCTGGTGTATTCGCTAAGTGCTCCTGCATTCCTCGGACTGCTCGTGCAGTCCTCCAACTGCTGGTGCAATCCCTTCGACTGCGCGTCGGGGGAGACCATGACAGGTCAGACACAGCGTGGGCTGCAGTAGGACAGTAGGACACGTCAGCCGACAGCGTGACAGGTCAGACACAGCCTGCGGTGCAGTGGGATACTACGACGTGTCGGCCGACAGCATGACAGGTCGGACACAGCGTGGGCTGTAGTAGGATACTAGGACGCGTCGGCGAATGGTATCGCCGGTTGGACACAGCACGGACTGCAGGAAGACAGGTCGGATGCGCTATCCTGCTGAAGTCCATGTTGTATCCGACCGGCAATACCATTCGCCGACGCGTCCTAGTATCCTACTACAGCCCACGCTGTGTCCGACCTGTCATGCTGTCGGCCGACACGTCGTAGTATCCCACTGAACCGCAGGCTGTGTCTGACCTGTCACGCTGTCGGCTGACGTGTCCTACTGTCCTACTGCAGTCCACACTGTATCCAACTTGTCATGCTATCCTGTGCTGGCACCACCGTAATCCAGCCTGGTCCGGTTCATTTCCAACAACGGACCACTGCACCCAACCCTTAGAGCCAATCCTTTTCCCGAAGTTACGGATCTATTTTGCCGACTTCCCTTGTCTACATTGTTCCATCAACTAGAGGCTGTTCACCTAGGAGACCTGCTGCGGTTATGAGTACGACCAGGTGTGAAAATTATTCGTTCCCTTGGATTTTCAAGGATTGTCAAGAACGCACCGGACCCGGCAAAAGTGCCGAGCTCTTGCAGCCATTTAACCCTAGCTCCGGACAAACCGATTTCAGGGCGACAAGCTGTTAAGCAGAAAAGATAACTCTTCCCGGGGCCCCTGCCAA